>JAVJIF010018350.1:0-114536 GCA_038442645.1 Agave tequilana | reverse complement strand
AACTGAACTGTAACTCCATTTTTCTCCTTTCTTTTAAGAAGCTAAAGAAAATTTTAACCATTAATTGTAGCAAAAGAGAACTTAATAAAGAAGCTTCCATCGCTAGTCCCTTCTTGTGGATCACGACCCACATAGTCACTTGCTATACAGTAGAATTGAGCACCTTACACTATTGTTATAAAATTTCTGAAATTTTGTATTCTTGTGTGCAGGTAAAATCTCAATCAATTTTGGAGCCGTTGCCGAGGAGGGAAGATAATTAATTCTCTTTTTAGTTTATATTTTTGGTTGACTTTCTTCTTTGTTCTTGGTGTACAGATTTAACAATAAGAAATTTTTGTTACAGTGGACATATAACTGGCCCTGGACTCTGCTCAAGAAAGCAGAGCCCAAAAGCTCTCAGATTTGCTACATTCCTGTGGCAATCTGAGTGAACTACTAACCTGTATTTTCTGTAAGTTGGCTGAATTGCATAGTTTAATATCTGTAGCATTTATTTTCTTATTTGACTCACTGTATATACATTTCTAATACAGTAGTAAAAAGTTGATTGTAAATGCTAAAATGATTTAGACTTTACATTTCGGCATGTGTCTATTTCATTACAGTTTTTATTTAATGTTGAAGAGTGCTGGAGCTAAGGTATGTGTACATAGAATTTAGTATAAGTTTATTCTTGTATGAAATATTGTTTGAGTGTTACTTTTTTTTTATACTTGTACACTGCACTAAATGATTTAAGGGCTTGTCCTATAAACAAGATAAGGTGGGAAATATTACCCTCCCTTAATCCACAGGCAATCTTCTCACTCACTAACTCAAACCTAACTAAACTGAGTAGACGTTGGCCCTAGGGACATCTCGGACTCAAATAGGAGACTGACCTAAGGGGGAAGTTGATTTGAATTTGACTCTTGCCAAATCGGTGACTAAGGTTAGGGATTAAGGGGCGAAACCTCGAAGGCTGGTGGTTTGACTTAATTAGGCCCGTCGCTTTTGCGCGGATACCTCCCACCAATCTTACCCCTACCTGGCCGATTAACTTGTGGTCAGATTCAACAATATACCCCCCGTGGACAGTCTAACCAGTTAGGAGTCGTCTAGGTCTAAGGTTTACCCTAACTTAGGTTAGATTTTTTCTTTTTATTTGTTTGCTTATTTGTTTATTTTTCTTTGTTTGTGTTTAACATTTCCTGTGTGATATGACTTATAACAATAAGTTTTTCCAATTTTAATAGTAATCCATATTACACTCCGATCTCTTTTTCAGATATTACCAACCCGGCATATCATAACTTTAACCAACCTAGTGTGCCAGATTGGTATTATCCGAATCAATATAACCCATACTCTTATCTTATGACCATAATTTTCAAAATAATTTCAACTCTTCATAGAGTCAATGGGGATTCACCTCCCCCGAATCCAATTTTCAACCAATTTGTCCTTATTCACCTTGTCCACAATATTTTTAGATTCATACTCAGTTTCACCAGTACAAAATAGAAAACTATCAATCTTAGAAATGAGTATGCGTGTGTCTAAGCAACAATAACAAAATCTGACGGACTCACAATTTCATCACAAATTCCAAAACAAAACTTCATCTTTTCAAGTCCAATCGCAACAAAATGATTAACAAATCGACTATGAAAAGATGCTTGAAGTCATGACTCAGGCTCAAATCGCTCATAATCATGACATAGATATAATGATCCAAACTCTCCATTCTCACCGTTTGATCATTTCTGATGTCGCTAACCATTCTGTTAGAGCCGAAGAATCATGTTATTTTGGAAAACATGATTCCATTTCAGCACACCCATTTAAACTTACCCAAACTCTAAATTTTGAAAACCACATTGACATTTTGGCAAGTTATCCCTTTTCTGAAATTGAACTTGAGATTGAATATGATCCTGAACCTCTACTTGGTGATTCAATTCAACTTCCTAATTCAATAATGACTCCGGTGTCTTCACCTGATTTCAATTTTTTTCCTGAGTCAACATTGGATTCTATGCCAATTCATCATGAAATTGAATCACCTATCTTTTATGATCATCATATTGAACTCGACCAATCTCATACTTTTGAAAGTCCCATTGACAAATTGGCAAGTTCACATTTTTATGAAATTGAACTCAATGAGAAATGTGACCTAGATTCTTAAATTTGTGATCCAGTTCAAATTCCTAAATTAATATTGACTCCTATTTTGTTACCTAACTTGAGTAATATTTGAGAGTCAGTTTTGATTCCCACACCTGTCATTCTTGAACTTGAATCACCAATCTTAGAAAGTCACATTCTATTGTGAAAAAATAAATATAGACTTGAGTTTCAACTTTTTGATTTGGACCACTTCCTGAACCAATCTCGACTCCTGAACCTTTACTTGACTTAAGCCTCTTTTTTGAGTCGGTATTAGTTCATGTACTTCCTAAGTCCAAGTCAATCATTCCATCTTTTCACACTCCATTTTGGGACAAGAGTATTGATAAAATTGACTCTGAAATTTTTTATGAAATTTGGAAATTAGATGGAGTAAAATTCTTAATTAAAATCATTCATATATACATCATTTTAGTGGGTTATTTTAGAGAGGTTTCTGGTGGGTTCCTTCAAACTCCACACAAATTCGCTTGGGCCGCATTTCATGGACCAATCAGACCACTACCGGAACCACCACCTTAAGTTAATATTTTCCTTCCCTTTCTTCTTTTTCATGCATCTATACATTAATTCATACATTGAGAACAATGCATGAGATAGTTGTGAGGGAGGGTTCTAACATAACTTAGGTACTTAGGTTTTCTTTTTATTATAAAAAAATATTTCTTTACTTTTAAATTTTTTTGAAAATAGAAGCATATTTTGACATATTTTTTTATAAGAAATTAAGTCAAATTTAAGGAATAGGAAGATCAAAATTAGGATTTCTTTTACTTGGTCAAAATAAGATTATTTGTTTGATTTTTAGGATTAGGAAGATAATTTGTCAAAGTAATTTAGTCTTGATCTTTGCCGTGATGAAATATGCGGACTTTATATACTAGCACACTTAGGGTTCAAAAATAACGATTCTTATGCCTTATGAAAATATATATGTATATCTATGAAAAATAAACAAATCTAATTATTGATTAGTTAGGTGCTTTGGCCTAAGCAAGCCTTGGTAGTTATGCAAAAGGTGATTAGATAAGTTTGAAAAAAAAGAAAAAAAAGAAATATATATCTATAAAAATCCTCTGATTAAACTGAGCATTTGTGCCTCATAAAGCATAACTATTCACGCCTAAAAGTGCTTCATATAATAAAATTCTTATTTTTGTTGCCTTGTTTACTCGAGTCCTTAAGTCCTTGGGGTGTTTTCTTCATCCGGTGCCCAAAGTCCGTTTGGTTTGGGAGTCACAGATTAAAAGCTCATTACATGGGCAGATTAGAAAGCCTAATAGAACTAAGGAATAATACCACCAAAAATAAAATAAAAATATATATATAAATAAAAAAATAAGGCATAAGAGTTAGAATTAAAAAATCCTTAGTCAAAACTTCACGGTAACGAAGGTGCATATGACTTAGAGTAAAGTAAAGGACTAGATGAGAAGTATAATTTGACTCCTTACTTTGATTGATAACAAATTTTTGAATAGAGACTAAGTTTAGGAATGAAAATTCGGTTTTCCTATAGCTTATAGATTACTTAAATGTTACAATAATATTTTAAATATTTTCCTTTCAAAATGTGTTTTCAAAATACTAACATTTTTTCTCTTTCTTTATAGATTTTGTTGGTGCAATCCACTGAAAACCCTCATGAGACAAAACTCGTTCTCTAGGGTAACTTAGAGGTTTAACAGCTTGCTGCACAAGCTCAGTGCAATCGCATGACCTACGAAAGTGGTTTAATAATCTTTGGTTTAGTTTTGTTGTTTGCTCGAGGATGAGCAAAAGATAGGTGTGAGGGTGTGATTGCACACATTTATTACATTATTCTTTATTACATATCCACATTTATCATGTAATAAATCTGCTAAATTCCTTGTCTTAAATGTCTATTTTGCAGAAGACAATCATAGGGAGAAAGAGGATAAAATCAAATAAATATCAATTAAATTCAGATTTAACTAGATCTATTTGGTTAGAGGAGAATGATCCCAAATTCAGTTTGTTAAATTCAGTTTTTAGTAAATCAAGTGGTTAAAGTTAAAGATCAACTGAGGATAACGTCAAATACAGAGTCTAAATCCAAAGAGATAAGTGAATAGATAGAAGATCAACGGATAAGATGAAGCAATTTTGACTCAAATTTGGTTGGATATATTTTAGTTTTTGAATCATAACTTTCGCTAATAAAACTCAAATATGATGATTCAAGATGATCTAGAAAGAGACTTAAAGGATTACAACTGTTAAGTTGATCATTATTTATAATTCTGTCATTTGATAAGTTATATTCAGCAATCAATACGCTAATAAGCTGCAGATCAGAACTGAATATCCACATCAAATCAATTTTAAAGATAAGGGGAGGATTCAAATTCAGAAATAGCCAGCTTCATTTATCTTCATATTCCTCTACCCTCTGTATTTCTCCTGTAAATACCTGCAATCTCAAAGGTAAAAAGAGAAACGACCAAGCAGAGAGTAGAATTTAGGCTATACTATAGTTTGTAACTTAGGTTTTTAATTTTCTTTTATGTAATTTTTATTTTCTTTATGTAACTGAGAGGAGAGGAGACTTTCATGGAGGAATGAGAACAAGCTTATACTGAGGGTGACACCAGTGTAAGTGATCTTTTTTTCACTGTTATTTGAATCGAATCGAAGTTTTCTTTTCTATTCTATTCTTGTTTTCGTTTGCTTCCCTCTTCTGTGTTTGTGGATCCAAATGAATCCGATAGCCTCAAAGTTGCCTTGCCCTTTCAAGTGCCTTTGATTGCTTATGGTGATGGATATCCATTTTTATGGTAGTGTAGCTTACCCTTTCATTTCATAGTGTAAATCAGGAATGGGGAAGATCCTATTTATCATACTTCGCTCGCCTTCAAATAAAGGTACATCGTCGATACGGGACAAAGGTAAGCAGGCGCCGAAGAGGTAAGTTAGTTTTTTTTGTTTTAGTTTTCTTTCTTTTAATTTTTTTAGTGTAAATCACCAACACCACAATCTTTCAAATCTTTTTCACTCTTTTTCAATTTCTTTGTACATATCCATTTCTATTTTCTCTACCTTCTCAATCTACCACTTTCTTCTTAACTTAACTGTAACTCTATTTTTCTCTTTCTTTTAAGAAGCTAAAGAAGAATTTTAACCATTAATTGTAGCATAAAAGAGAACTTACTAAAGAAGATTCTATCGCTAGTCCCTCCTTGTGGATCACGACTCACATAGCCACTTGCTATAGCGATAGAATTGAGCACCTTGCACTATTGTTATAAAAGTTCTAAAATTATGTATTCTTGTGTGCAGGTAAAATCTCAAGCACAGTCCACTACGCACTGGGGCATTAAACAACTTGTTTGGGTCTATCAGAGGAATAGATGGGATATGCACTTCCAGTTTCAAGTTCAGGTTTCACACTTCAGCGACAAGAATTCATCAAAAAGAGACGCTGTGCTTCTAGCAGTTGACGAACGTGTTACCAGGAGCATTTTGACTGCCACCCCGATTGAAGATCATAACTGGATAGTGTACAGGAAACCAAATTTTATGTTCGGGGATGCAGCACCTGATACTGACCAGCAACTTCTCGCCGGGGAGGGTCAGTAGATTTTCACCATCGAGAGCGAGAGATATTATCTTCTATCAAGCAAGCGACACTTCCCCCTCTCACATTTCCAATCAGTAACGACGCTGCGGAAGATGATATGGTCAGTGACTCAGTCCATTGATTCAGTACCTGTAAGGATCCTGACGCTCAATTGCTACAATCGCTGTGGGTCACCTAGAGCTGTACTTGGTCTGCACCCCAGGAGAATAAGACAAGACATCCCTGTTGGAGAGAACCCAGCGATGGCCCAGACATTCCTTAACTAGTTTGTCAAAGTTCAAGGCAACTACCTGGCAAGAAATTTTAGGGCTCCCGGCTAGGTACATCCTTCGAAGAAGCCATGATGGAGGGATTTGACGTTGTATGCTTTGAAGTACTTTGAAGCATATCTGATGAGGCTTGGACTCCACAAAGCGGTTAGGGCAACTTGTCATGGGATAGAGATCAGTGTGCCCAATTTCTTCACCATCTTCGAGCTGTACTATCCAACTTCGGAGACCTTCTTCACCCCGTCAGTGAATTAGGATTGGCGCTGCATAAAATGTGGGAAATATCCAATCTCCTGATGGGTTCGATGCCATACGAGTAGCATTTCCCTTGTACAATAGAGTTGAAGCAAATGAAGAAGGACAACCGAGAGTTGTTCGAGACAGATCAGGAGTTATGTGTCATTTCTATATTTGCATGGATGACCACAATGCTCGAGGGAATGCGAATGGGATGAAAGTTTGGGCGGATTACCTATTCCCCATTCTGGACGATGCCCCATAAGACGTTCAATTCCCGATATCAGATGGATAATGGTATCCAGTGGACATGAGGATGTCATCTTGGATGAAGATGATGACATCTACAAAAAAGGTGAAAGGTTCAAAAGCTTCCATTGTCAGGAGAACCACCCATGTCCAGAAAAGCTCTTCTTGCCAGTTTCCTACCAGTATGGCTGAAGAAGTGCATAGTTTCTTCTCCTCTACATGATGAAATCTTATCATGGGTGCTCTTCTTTGCCGTCCAACTTACTCATGGCAAACCCCTTCGATTGCTCCCTGCCATGGTATGTTACATCCAACGAGGTCTCTGGGCGTTGACGGAAGCTTTTTGTAGATCGCCAGCTACCAAGAGGGGGTAAGGGGCAAGTTCTTCCTCGTAATGGCCTTGGCCTAGGGTGGAGATGCCCTACACATATTTGATGGTGTGGTTCGCATTGTACTGTCCCGCCATCATTCAGCCAGGAGAAGAGCCACCGGAGGGTATACATTTTGCTTATCTCTGCCATTTTAAGAAGTCACAATGGCTGCGGACTTAAATAGCAGGAGCACGAAAGTTAATACGTCACTATAACGCGTACAGTCCCTTTCGATTCTTCCCCTCCATTCCCGGTGCTAGATATGATGAAGAGTTCCACGATGTCAGAGATGGAAGATCTTCACTTGGCAAGGTGTGTTCAAGTGGCTGGTCAGTATCAGACCATCCCACATAGTATATCGATGGCGGGATATATGCTATCTAGAGACATATGTACCAAGCTACTTTGCTCGCCAATTTGTATATGACCAGCTCTATGTTAGCAATCCCAATCCCCGCCTGGTGTTTATGGAAAGCTTGATAGATGGTGCAAGAGCTTGGAGACACTTCATCGTTGGCTGCACTAAGGCCCATATCTGTAAGCCATATAGAAATCCTAATCTTCTGATGTCGTTAGGGTTCTACCAGCGGTATAAAGCTTCCAACTCCAACCCGTCAAGCTTCAATATCAACACATCTGGGACCAAGCTCATTTTCAAGCGATTGACGCAGAAAGCGACAGAGCTTGACCAAGGGAGGAGATTTTGGGTTTCGGGCCTCCCGAAATTCTTGGTTGAAGTCGGTAGTGAGAATGTTGGCGGTGGTGAAGCTGCTCAGGAAGCTACTAGTGGAGCAGGCGAAGCCCTGCTTGAGGAAAAGGAAAAGAAAGAAGACCCTGACACTACTTCAAGTGAAAACGGAAGAAACCAGAACCCAAGGAGCATGCTCATAAAAAACATACCTAGAAGAAGCCTTGCAAGAAGTAAGTGGTGAAGAAGGCTCTTTGAGACACTCAAAAAGCTTTCACTGTTGCAGCGAGTGAGTCAGTAGCAGAAGTCCCCCTCCTTTAATTATCAGGTTGTCTAGTCGGAAAGAGACTCCGAGGGAGCCTGCTCAGTTTCTAGTAAGATTGATTTTTTCACATAATTTTCCTTTATCCCTTTTTACTTCCATGATTAATTGTATGTTTTTTAATCTTGAATGCAGGCAAGGAAATTCTGGGTGGAGGAGAGGAAAATCTCGACGATCTCTTCACCTATAAGGAGGGGGATGGAGTGACCTATTTTGTTTCAAAAGGCCTTGGAGATCAAGAGTTAGATGTTGGGCCTTCTGGTTAGGGTGCCACAACTTCTGAAAAGGGTGCGGTCGCCACCCAGGGCTATGAATCTTAGGACATGGAGATTCTGGAGATCCCTAAAGAAGAAAGATTGATCATTGAGCCACCCGCCGAGGAACCAGCTACCGGAGAGGCTCTTGTTGAAACCACCGAGGGTGTTATGCCCCTTGAAATTGCGCTAGAAGATGTGACCGATAGCAAAGCGACTTCTCCTGTAGCCCCACCATCGAGATATCTTCTGCTGACATTGCTGCTATTGAGATTATTTCTTTAGAGGTTATTCACACGGAGGCTACCCAAGCTATGATAATCAGCACTTAGGTTGCTACTGCTGACATCTCAGCTCTCTCAGGTAATGATCATAAGAGTTTAACATTCAATTTCTCATATGTTGTCTTTAACCCCATATCTTTTTTCAGAAATTCCAGCGTTAAGTGCTAATCACGGGGACATCTCAGGAGGAGACAACTGCTCCCGTCATTGGTGACTTAATGGTGTCTTACAAGACAGTGTGTGCTCCTTCCACCATGCCAGCTACGGAGCAGGTTGGGCTTCAGCTTGAGTCCACTAGTGGGCCAGTCTCCATTCTTTCCACATCACCAGCTCCAGTTATACTTGAAATCACCTAGAGGGGGGGTGAATAGGTGATAATGCTAATCAATAAACAAATTTAAAATGTTATGATGCAACGATCACCCAAAACAAGATTAGAAGCCGAATACCCCGTGAAGGGCTCTGAACTCCTTCCTCGTGATTCCTCTAGATAAGAGTTTGAGGTGCGCAATGCAATCATGTTGTATGAGTATTGATCGATAATATAGCAATGAATATAAAGTAAGAAATAACACAAATAAACTAATCGCAAACACAGAGATTTGTTTCGAGGTTCGAGCACCCAGCTCTACGTCCCCACCTTCACCCAGAAGGATTTAAGAACTACTATAACTTCCACAAAGGATTACAACCACAAGGGAGTACCCAACTCCTTAATCACACTCCTCTAGTTCAGAGGCAGTGGAGCCACAAATGCAATGATATCTTGGTGATCAAAAGACCACAAACTCTCTCTTGAAAAACTTTTTCCCTTACAAAAACCTAGAGAATAATGTGTAGGATTGAAGCTCAAATATTGTAAGTGAAAAAGAAAATAAAGTTGAAGAGAGTTTTGAATAAAAAACTACAGTAAATAGAGAGAATTTTGAGCACAAAAACTGAGAGCAAAAACTTCTTTTGAAAGACTTAAACTTGATTTCTTTTTGCAAAGGATTGTTGCAATCACCTCAACCCTAATCATCCCTATTTATAGGATAAAGGTAGGGATTAAAGAGTAAACTGTTATAATGAATAATTAGGAAAGATTAGACCCAAATTCAGACCTCAAATTTGTTTAGAGAAGAAAATCACGTTTTAAAACGTGTTTAAAAAACTAGCCGTTTGGGCTGAAATTAAGCTCACGGTCGACTAGTTTTCAAAAAATATAACCGTTGCCAGCCCGTCGACCGCCCGATCGACCGTAACAAACAGAAACATGGGTGCTTTCAGTCGGCCGAAGCTCGGTCGACCGACATGGGGTCCGATCGACCGCCCGGTCGACCAGGAAACGTGCACATATGCACGCACCCAAACAGTCAGAAGTGCGGTCGACCACCCGGTCGACCGTTCTGACCTGAAACAGAGCCGGTTGACCATCCGGTCGACCGCAACAGGCCAAAAATAGTTCTTTTGAAAATGATTTTGAAGATCTTGATAATTTTCAAATTAATTTTGATCAAGACTTGGTATACTATATAAAATAGAGTTTGTAAGTATTAGAATATATTTAAAAATATTTTGTATATAGGAGAAACATCTTTTAGAAAATCATATGCAAAATCTTGTGTGTGGGGAATAATGAGCTTCAACACTATACAATATTCTTTAACACACTAAAAATTATAAAAACTGAGAAAGGAAGTCTCTGAGCCGCGTTACACTAAGCTAGAGCCTTCTCTTCTATGAAAATGTCCTCTTGTGCCATTTGCCTTTTAGCATCATAATTCTTTACAATAGCTTAGAAAGGCCATCAAGACTAGTACAAACCTGAAACTCATTCTAAACAACTTATTAGTACCAAATAGCTTCTATGTGTTTTGTTATCATCAAAACTTAAACAAATAGAGAGTGTAACCTTTTGGGCCAATAATTTCCCCCTTTTTGATGATGACAAAACATATAGGTTATAACACAAGATATAAAAGGGAGATAAAAACTCCCCTCAAATAATGCTATATTAAACAAGTATAAAACAATTTATTATGATCGAATTTTTGAAATTTAATTTAAGCATGATTAAAACACCATCAATAAAACATCATAAAACACCATCAATGAAACAAGTAAAACACCAAATCATAAGACATATTTCTCCCCCTTCTTGTCATACATCAAAAAGGGATATATTAGTAAGAAAACTTCCTTATTCAACAACATAAACATTAAGTTCACCACATATAAAAGAAAATCTATTATAGTCAAGTGGTTTAGTAAAAATATCGGCAAGTTGAAAATCGAAAGAAACATAATCAATATCAATATCACCTTTCTCAAAATGAACTATAAGGAAGTGATATCGAATCTCAATGTCCTTGGTCTTACTATGTTGATTTGCATTCCTAGTCATATGAATAGTACTAGTATTATCACAAAATATTTTTATATGGTAATAATGCAAATCATAATCAAGGAGAGTATGTTTCATCGTGTACAACAAGCCTCCGCCGCAACATACTCTGCCTCGGCGGTTGAGAGGGCTACCGAATTTTGTTTCTTGGAAGACCATGAAACAAGACAATTACCAAGAAATTGACATGGTCCACTAGTACTCTTCCTATCCACTCTACAACCCGCATAGTCGGCATCTGAAAAACTTGTCATTGAGAAATCTCCAATTTTCGGATACCAAAGACCCATTCCAATAATGTCCTTAATATAACGAATAATGCGTTTTACCGCAATTAAATGAGATTCTTTGGGACACGATTGGAATTTAGCACAAAAACACACACTAAACATAATATCCGGCCTACTAGCCGTTAAATACAACAAACTACCATCATGCTTCTATATAATTTTATATCAACACACTTACTTTGGTCGTCCTTATCAAGCTTGGTGGTGGTAGCCATGAGAGTGTTGCAAATTTTTGAGTCTTCAAGTCCAAATTTCTTGATGAGTTCCTTGGAGTACTTGGCTTGACATATGAATATCCCATCACGCATTTGCTTGATTTGGAGTCCAAGAAAATAGTTCAATTCACCCATTAATGACATCTCAAATTCACGTTGCATGCATTGTTCAAACTCCTTGCAAAGTAACTCATTAGTAGAACCAAAGATTATATCGTCAACATATATTTGAACTATAAGAATGTCACTATCAATATGTTTAGTAAATAGTATGGTGTCTACTTTACCTTTAACAAAATCATTTGAAAGAAGAAAACTAGAAAGCCTTTCATACCAAGCTCTTGGAGCTTGTTTTAAACCATACAATGCTTTATCAAGTTTGAATACAAAATTTGGATGAACATGATCTATAAAATCGAGAGGTTGTTCAACATAAACTTCCTCATCAATAAAATCATTTAAAAATGCACTTTTTATATTCATTTGAAAAAGTTTAAAATTTTTAAAAGATGCATAAGCTAGTGTGATCCGTATGGCTTCAAGCCGTGCTATGGGTGCAAAGGTCTCCTCAAAGTCAATTCCTTCAACTTGAGTGTAACCTTGGGCCACTAACCTAGCCTTATTCCTAATAACATTTCCTGACTCATCTAACTTGTTCCTAAAAATCTACTTAGTACCAATTATTGGTCTATCATGGGGTTTAAGAACAATGTGCCAAACTTGGTTGCGCTCAAATTGATTAAGCTCTTCTGGCATAGCTAGTAACCAATATGAGTCACCCTCAGCTTCGAGAATGTTTTTGGGTTCAAAATGAGATATGAATGCAAAATTTTCACACAATTCATGGAGTTTGGAGTGAGTAGTTACCCCTTTTGATACATCACCTATGATGAGATCTTTGGGATGATTTGTAGCGTCCAATCTTTAGGAAGTGGTTGAGATTTTTCCACTTCATCCTTTTGAATTTCACCAATGGGTTCTTGCTTATCTTCTTGCATGGGTGAGTCCTTCAAGGATATTTTCTCCATGTCCTCACCTAATGAGTCAATCTCTACAACATTCTCCACAATAGTATTAGATTCTTCAAATTTAACATGCATAGATTCTTCAATAGTATGAGATGATTTATTGAATACTCTATAAGCTTTGCTTGTACTAGAATATCCAACAAAGATTGCTTCATAAGCCTTAGCATCAAATTTACCCAAATTATCTTTAGTATTCAAAACAAAACACTTGCATCCAAAAACATTAAAGTATGAAACATTTGGTTTTCTTAAATGATAAATTTCAAAAGAGGTTTTGAAAGTATTTTTGCATAAATAAATACGGTTTGATATGTAGCATGCGGTGTTTATGGCCTCGGCCCATAAGTATTGAGGGAGACCATATTTACTTATCATAGTCCTAGCCATTTCTTGAAGAGCTCTATTCTTCCTTTCAACTATTCCATTTTGTTGTGGAGTTCTAGGACATGACATTTCATGCTTAATTCTCTTTTCATCACAATAAGTCATGAAGAGTTAGTTAACAAACTCGCCACCTCTATCACTTCTTATCCGTAAAATTGAAAATCTTTTTTCTTTTTCAACCCTCTTTCGAAAAATCTTAAAATACGAAAAAGTTTGATCTTTATGCTCTAAAAGAAAACCCAAGTGAAACGAGAAAAATCATCAACTAAAACAAAAACATATCTACTTCCATTTAAGCTTTTAGTTTTAGTTGGTCCAAAAAGATCCATGTGAATCAATTTTAATGGCCTAGTTGACATGATATCCTTGATTGGTTTGAAAGAAGACTTGGTTTGTTTCCCAAGTTGGCACGCACCACAAATGCGGTCTTTTGCAAACTTCAAACAAGGAATACCCTTAACCAATTCCTTTCAATTAATTCTAGCAAGGTGATCAAAAAGATGCATGTCCTAATCTTCTATGCCATAACCATGAAATTTCATCAAAAGCATTCAAGCATTAAGTAGAACAATCCAAATTAAGCATGTCAATAATATAGACATTATTTTCACGAAATCCAGTGAGAAAACAATCATTGGTTTTACAATCAAAAATTTTGCAAGAAGATTCATCAAACACAACTTTGAGACCACGATCACATAGTTGACTTATACTAAGCAAGTTATGTTTAAGCCCATCAACAAGAATAACATTTTCTATTAAAGGAGATGCACCAATTTTAATGTTACCTATACCGATGATGATGCCCTTGGAGTCATCTCTGAAGGTGACGGTGCCACCTTCAACGTACCTTGATAGGGTTATGAAATTGTTGATGTCCCAAGTCATATACCTTGAACAACCACTATCTAGGTACCACCGCTCCTTACGTCTTGGAGTCTTGGTGTGTACCTACATCAAATAATTTAAGACTTGATTTTGGTACCCATATTTTCTTGGGTCCTAAAGAGTTAGTATTTCGAACCCACACAAGATTATTTGTACTATTTATATGATCATAGCAAGATTTAACGAAATGGCCATTCCGGCCACAATAAGTGCATCTATAAATTTTTCCATAAAGCATAATGAGCATGTGGCTTACGAACATGTAAATTGTGAGCATGAGTAGTTTTAACATGAGTGATATGTGATGTGTTGGCATGATGAGCATGAGTTGTTTTATCATTTTTAGCATGTGGAGTGTGCATATGCTTCTTTGAAAACATTTTTTCTAATTTAGTAGTGTTAAAAGCACATTCTTTTAAAACATTTCCAAAATCATTGATTTTAGTTTTTAACAAGAATAATTCATTTTCATCAACTTTTGGAAATTTAGCTTTACAAGCAACTCTATAAGCATCAAAATCTCTTTTTGTTGAAATAAGATTAGAAGAAAGTTCATCCTTTTCTTTTGAAGAAATTGCAAGTTGATTTTAAGCATCTCTATTTTCTTTTTCAATTTTGAACACTCTACCTTTTTATCATCAAAACTTTTTGAAAGTTCAACAAAAGCATGTACTAACATTTCTCTACTTATTTCACTTTCATCATCAAGTGGTTGAGTAGTTACCTTAGGTGTGTTTGTCATAAAACACACATTTGCTGTGTCGACTTCATCTTCGGATTCACTTTTCGAATCCCAAGTGGCTTTGTATACCTTCTTTTCAACCGGCCTCTTTTGCTTCAAGGAGGAGGTCATCTTTTTCTTGAAATCTGAAAAATCGGCCATGATGTGTCCGGGTTTCCGACAGTTGTAGCATATGATCCTTTTTTTCTCCTTCCCTTCCCATCGCTTTCTATAGTTGAGCTTATTCTTGCGGTACATTCTCTTTACATTTCTCACAAGAAGAGATAGCTCTTCATCGTCTTCTTCATCTTCTTCATCATCGTAGTTGGTAGAGGAAGACTTGAAATCTATGAACTTTTTCTTTTGAGGTACCGCTTCTTCTCTAACCTTCTTCTCCATCTCATGAGTCTTTAGATTTCTGATAAGACTTATGAGCTCCATCTCGTCTTTATCATTCAACTCCTTCAAGGTGGTAGCTTTGATTTCCCATAACGAAGGAAGAGCACGAATCACTTTACGCACCTTTTGGTCGTTGCTTATATCATCACCTAGAGAAGAAAGAGCATTTATAATCTTAGTAAACTTGGTAATCATATCATCAATAGATTCATCTTCTAGCATTCTAAAACTTTCATATTGGGAACGCAAGAGGTCTATTTTAGCTCTCTTGACTTGTGATGTTCCCTCATGAGTGACCAATAAGTGTTGCCAAATCTCATAGGCGGATTTGCAATAGATAACCCGTGTTAGGTCATCCTCATTCAAAGCTAAAAGTAGGGCATTGTGAGCCTTTGAATTAGCATCAAATTCCTTGAAAGTAAGTTCGGACCAAGTGTCCTCCTCACTTTCAGGTCTACTATAAGGCTTGGTCAAGGACTTAGCAACTAGACTACCGAGAGATTGTAGAAAAATGGTCATCCTAACTTTCCATATGGGAAAGTTGAGTCCATCAAATTTAGGAGGGGTCTTAATGTTGTCGGCCATCTTTACTAGTGAATGAATGAAGATATGAAAATTGTGATTAGAAAATTTTAGGATCTCTCTAAGGATGTGAAGCTAAAACTAGAGTCCTACCTCTGATACCAATTGAAATCACCTAGATGGGGTGAATAGGTGATAATGCTAATCAATACACAAATTTAAAATATTATGATGCAACGATCACCCGAAATAAGATTAGAAGCCGAATTCCCCGTGAAGGGCTCTGAACTCCTTCCTCGTGAGTCTTCTAGATAAGAGTTTGAGGTGCGCAATTCAATCTTGTTGAATGAGTATTGATCGACAATTTAGCAATGAATATAAAGCAAGAAAATAACACAAATAAACCAATCGTAAACACAGAGATTTGTTTTGAGGTTCGAGCACCCAGATCTACGTCCCCGCCTTCACCCAGAAGGATTTAAGAACCACTATAACTTTCACAAAGGATTACAACCATAAGGGAGTACCCAACTCCTCAATCACACTCCTCTAGTCCAGAGGTAGTGGAGCCACAAATACAATGATATCTTGGTGATCAAAAGACCACAAACTCTCTCTTGAAAAACTTTTCCCTTACAAAAACCCTAGAGAATAATGTGTAGGATTGAAGCTCAAGTATTGTAAGTAAAAAAGAAATAAAGTTGAAGAGAGCTTTAAATCAAAAACTACAGTAAATAGAGAGAATTTTGAGCACAAAAACTGAGAGCAAAAACTTCTTTTGAAAGACTTAAACTTGATTTCTTTTTGCAAAGGATTTTTGTAATCACCTCAACCCTAATCATCCCTATTTATAGGATAAAGGTAGGGATTAAAGAGTAAACTATTATAATGAATAATTAGGAAAGATTAAACCCAAATCTAGCCCTCAAATTCGTTTAGAGAAGAAAACCACGTTTTAAAACGTGTTTAAAAAACTAGCCGTTTGGGCTGAAATTAACATCACGGTCGACCGATTTTCAAAAAATATAACCATTGCCAGCCCATGGTCGACCGCCAGGCCGACCGTAACAAATAGAAACATGGGTGCTTTCAGTCGGCCGAAGCTCGGTCGACCGACATGGGGTCCGGTCGACCGCCCAGTCGATCGGGAAACGTGCACATATGCACGCACCCAAACGGTCAGAAGTGCGGTCGACTGCCCGGTCGACCGCTCTGACCTGAAACAGAGCGGGTCGACCGCAACAGGCCAAAAACAGTTCTTTTGAAAATGATTTTGAAGATCTTGATAATTTTCAAATTAATTTTGATCAAGACTTGGTATACTATATAAAATAGAGTTTGTAAGTATTAGAATATGTTTAAAAATATTTTGTATATAGGAGAAACATCTTTTAGAAAAATCATGTGAGAAATCTTGTGTGTGGGGAATATTGAGCTTCAACACTATACACTATTCTTTAACACACTAAAAATTATAAAAACTGAGAAAGGAAGTCTCTGAGCCACGTTATACCAAGCTAGAGCCTTCTCTTCTATGAAAACGTCCTCTTGCGCCATTTGCCTTTTAGCATCATAATTCTGTTGGCCCAAAGGCCTTCCACTCTAGTTTTGATGATAATTAACTCATGTTGTTATGTTTACTAATTATCTTGTGTTGTTTAAGTTTCAAATCATTAACCAAGATATTAGTTGGTGATTAGCTTCAACAAGGAGTTTAGAAGCTTTTCATGATGATTCCAGGGCCAAAGCTTCAAGATCACACATTGCCTAGCCCATGGATGGAGTTTTGGAGCAAGTCAACTTGAAAATGAAGATCATCAAGAAGACTTAGGTATCCATAGTTTAGATAGTGTGTTTTTAGATCCATTTGTAAAGTTTAGTATAGTTGATATGCTCAAGTGCACAACACACACGTTTTTATGTTTTGGATTTGGTTTTCATGAATAGTAGATCAAAACAAGTTTACATAGTTTTTATGTATATTAGATGTGTTCAATATACATACATGCTTCATATTTTAAACAAACTTATTTTGACTATCTTATTCATGTATTGAAAAATCAAGTTTGATAAAAATACAAGTTTTGTTTTTGATAAAATTTGCAAGATTCAAAAATGAATTGATATGTTTGATATATGTCTTGAAATTTTTATCACATGTTTGTGTTTCAATACAAAATGTTAAAACAAGTTTTGTAGATTTTTAGAAGTGTTAAAAGATTTTTCAAAATATTTTTAAACAGTTTTTCTGACCCAGATTTCTGTTCCAGGCTTCAATCAGTCGACTAAGTCAACTGACCTAGTCGACTTGGCTGAAGTCGGTCGACCGGGCCGGTCGACCGATGTGCACAAATCTGTGCACGTTTGGCAGTTTTGGGACGGTCGACCCGGACGGTCGACCGGTCTGAGAGCAGAGCTCTCTGTTTGTTTGGGTCGACCGGGCCGGTCGACCGTGGTTGCCCAACGATCACATTTCTGACCGTTGGCGGTCGACCGGGCCGGTCGACCGTCAGCCTGTCAGGCTGCCACATCAGCCTAACGGCTAGTTTTCTGATGGGCCTATAAAAACCCCATCTCTTTGGGTTTTTGGCTAAGATTTTCAAGGAGAAAATTTTTGATTTCTAAAGTGTTTAAAACAAGTTTTCAAAAGTGTTTTGGGCTTTAAACTTCCAATTTGATTTGTGTTTTGGGTTTTTGGAAAATCATAGAAAGCTAGGTTTTGGGAGATTGTATTGATTTTCATTTTCTATCATTTACAATAGATTTCCCTAGTAGTTTTTCTTTGTTGCTTGTTTCCAAAAACACCTTGTTTCCACACTTGAGCTATCTTCTATCCTAATCTATTAGGATCATTTGTTTTGTGGAAAAAGAGAAAAAGAAAGAGAGATTGTTTGTGGTTGAAAGAAACCACTTGTTGTACACCCTTATTCTTTGTGTATCCCTCTTAGGTAGAGATGATCGGGTGATTGGTTTGCTCCCTCTAATGAGAGGTGGAGTTTGATTATAAACCCTCTTCGGTAGAGGTGTTGGTTGTTGTATTGGCTACGGGCCTACCCCTCGGTTGTGAGGTGGTTGTTTGAGAGAGGAGTTTGGTACTCCTAAAGTTGTAACAAATCCTCTTCGGTAGAGGTTCCCTCGGTGGGAGATAGTGGATTGGAAATCCTACACGGTGGTGTAGGCGGGGATGTAGAGCTAGGGGCTCGAACCTCGAAACATATTCTTGTGTTTGCGTTTGATCCAATATCTCTCAACTCTCTCTCTCATTTATTTGTGCAAAGCATCATTCATAACATCATATCATATTTGCTTGTGTTGAGCATAATTCATATTGCCATATCATATCTATTTGCTTGTGTTGCCTTGCATCTTTTATATTGTTCATCCTTATATGCTTGGCTTGCTTGTGTGTGTGCCTAACTTATACTTAACCAACAAGAGCTTCACATAGCACTTACACCTATTCACCCTCCCTCTAGGTGTTTTTTCAATTGGTATCAGAGCTAGTGCTCCTGATATTAGGCTTAACATCCTAGGAGTGAGATCCATTTGGTTGCTAATCTATTGTTTGCATTTGGAAGGTTATGATAAGTAGCTATTTGAAGACCTTAGGTTTGCATGTCTTTCTTGCGGCCACCAAGAAATGCTATCTTGGAGATCGCAAGCATATAGGGGCCAATGCACAAGCCTTGAGGCCATTAGAAGCACACATTCAAAAGATTATCGTATGCTTGTTTCTAATCTTGATTCCGCTTTTGTAGTGTGGAACAAGTTGACAACAACCACCACCTCCGAGCTTCAAGTACAAATCCAAGAAGAGGAATCTAGTGGAGAATCCGACTCACAATACTTGATGGTCCAAGGGAATGACTCTCTTGAGGTACATTCGGAACCCCACTTAGATAATGATGATTGTGCTAGTTCTTCAAATGATAATTATGATGCCCATGCTTTGAATGAAGAACTTTCCATTGTGTGTGAAAAATTAATAGAAAAATATAAAATTTTGAAAAAGAAAAGTCTAGGACTTGAAAATGAAAATAAAAATTTGCATTCTAGACTTAACAATGTTTTGCAAGAGAAGGTTGAGGTCTATAATGAAAGGGATTCATTGAGATCTCAATTAGAACTTGCACTTAAAGAAAATGAGTTTTTGAAAACTAAAAATGATTGTGATAATGTTTTGAAAAATAATGATGTTTTATCTTCAAAGATTGAATTTGTTTTAAGAGAAAATGATTCTTTGAAAAGAGAAATTGATTTTATCTCAAAAGAATTAGAAATTTGTTTAAAGAAAAATAACTCTTTGCAAAATAAGATTGATTCTCATGTTTTCCATGCTAGGGTAGTATCACACACTTCACCTATTGCATGTCACACTTCTTCTTTGATTAACAATGATATTTCCACGATTAAGAAGAGTGTAGATTGTTTGGGCTCCACTTTGAGCCAATGTGTTGTTGGGCATACACGTTTGGAATCTTTGTTTCGAAAGAAACAAGTTCCATCTATTATTCATGCACACCCTACACGGCATACACATGCTACCCACGGACACACTTCTCACATGTATGCTCATGTGTACACTTGTACACATTGTGGACGTAAGGGCCACCTTGCTAAATTTTGCTATGATAGAATACATGTTGATAATTTAGCAAAGAATTTTGTTTGGGTTAGAGAAGGTACTAACCCCCATGGACCCAAAAGATTATGGGTACCAAAGACCACCCCTCCTTTATTTGATGTAGGTGTGGGCTCTCACATGACGTGAGAGTGATGACACCTTGTAGTGGATGCGTTCCGTGCTTAAAAAAAATCATTTGGATGCATCACTTTCAAGCGAAGATTTGGTGGAGAGGACCACCACGTTTTGGAGACAAGGAGAGTTGCTTCTTCGATTTTGGTAACAATCCTTTACTCCCGTTTTATTTACATGCTTTTCATGTTTATCATATATAACATGTTTTATTGTTTGTAGATTAGTATAAAAATGCCATGCTTATTAGACTTGTGATATACATGTTTAGTCATTTTGAGACACCCATGTTTAATATGGGTAAATTCTTTTGTGTTCTCACTATTTGGTTGATATTGCGTATATCATATTTCTAATAACATGTAGATATTCATAATAATCATGTTTTTGTTTATCATGTTTATCATGATGATTTTTATATTGTGTTTTGATGCTCCATGTTAAGATTACTTGTTTAGATGTTAGTTTTCATTAAGACTAGGATTTATACTTGTGCATATAGTGGGCCACAAATAAATCTATATATGTTTGGGCTTGATTGCTTATTTGAACCCATTAGATGTGCTAGTATAGTCTAGTTTTGATGATTCATACATTTTAGACTTGTATTCATATTTTTGTGTTTGTTTTATGATTGTGTGTTTCACTTCATGTATATGTTTGTATTGCCAAACTCTAAGATATACATGTATACCCCTTGAGTCATTTGCCTTTCATGCAAATCTATATATGGACTCAATTGTGTTTAGGGATATGTATGTATACTTATTATGTTGACAATTCATACATATACCTTGAAATGAAATTTGTTTTGGTGAAGATTTTCTTGATTTTGTGTTTAATTGTTTAACTTCATGTATATGTCTATCTTGTCCAAACTATTAGATATACATGTTTATCCTTTTGAGCCACGTGCCTTAATGCATATATTTATGGACTCGTTGTGTTTGGATATGTATGTATACTTTAGTTTGTATAGGACATACATATGCCTTGAAGATTAAATAGTTTAGATGATTTTCATATTTTCATGTTTTCATGTTTTCATGTTTAAAGGAATAATTGAGCTTAATGAAAATTTTCATGATTATGATATTCACACTATATTTGTACACTCACTTTTATTGCTTACTCATGTTTTGTTTTCACGAGTCAAAATTATGCTTAATTGGATTAGAGTGTTGATTTTCATGTGGATTTTTTATTTCATGAAAACTATTTTATTTTATTCCTTACTTGAAGGATTTCGTACTAGTTAACAAAACTTTCTATTTATAACTAGTTACGGAATTCTTCATTTTTGTAGAGTTTTTTCAAACAAGCTTATTTTCAAATCTATTTTTGAAAACCCCTACCCTTTAAGGGCGGTTGGAAGGGAGATCATGTTCATGTATGCATTACAAGTGAAAATCATTTAAATCTTGAACCATGATTGGGTGGTAGATTATATGAGATATACACTTGATTATTATTGTTGATTCAATTGGTATCATTGAACTCTTTCAATTGGTATCAATTTTCACATTTTTGGTATACTCATATATTTGTTTATGTATGTATGCTTCAATTTCAATGGTATCAATTTCTATTGGTATCTAAATTTTCATACATATATGTTTTATTTGTGTTCAAAAATATCACAAATTTTAGTTTTTGTTTACTCAAGCTCTAGCATAACCCAACACCTTGAGTTTCAACTTCATTTCAATTGATTTAGTTTTCAATTGGTACCTTATTTCAAGCCTACGCATAGCTTTTGTTGGTATTTCATAAAGGGGGAGAAAATTCGATTTTCATATTTCAATTGGTATTTAGTTTTCCACTCCCTTGCTTTTTGATAGAAAATAGTCATTTCAATTGTTTATATGACTTAAAAAAAATACTATCTCTTGATATCAAGATGTTTTTGTGTTTTAAATTGGTATCTAAAAATTTTATTTTAAAGTAAAATACAAAAGTTTTGATTTATATTGACTATATGCAAGGAGAGCTTAACATCTCTTCTACATATAGATTCATATTGAGTGTATTGTGTATTGAAGAGCTTAACATCTCTTCTTTATGTGGTACATGTGTGTAGGGGGAGCTTCACATCTCCTCTTATGCATTACATAATGTGTGTTATGTGAATTAGGGCTTAACATCCCTCCTTCATGTAATGCATATGTGTAGGGAAGCTAACTTAGTGTCTTCCTATTCATGAATGTATATAGCATATAACATTTATTGATCTTTGTTTACTTTTCTATTGGTACAAGATGCTTCATTGACATATGTTTCTATTGATATCATGTTGATTATAGTCACCCCTTATTGACTTTTTTTTGTTTTAGACAAAAAGGGGGAGAACATTGTTTTATTGTTTTGATTAACATAAAGGGGGAGAAAGATTTTTACCCCTCATTTATTGTTTTGATTGTTTACCCCTTTGTTGATGATTGACAAAAAGGGGGAGAATAATTTGAGTTTTATATATGCATACTTATGTTTTTGTATATATTAAGTTTTATTGGTATCTAGAGCATCTAGTGTTTTTGTTAATGCTTTATTAATTTAATTGGTAACTAGAGCTTCTAGAACATGTGTTTTATGCATATTGATGCATACATGTTTATGTACATTCATTGCATATATTTTATTTATTTGTTTATGCATGAGTTAAGGGGGAGCTTCTTTGAAGCTTAACTTTAATCCATGCATATACAACTCCATGAGTTTTGTCATCATCAAAAAGGGGGAGATTGTTGGCCCAAAGGCCTTCCACTCTAGTTTTGATGATGATTAACTCATGTAGTTATGTTTACTAATAATCTTGTGTTGTTTAAGTTTCAGATCATTAACCAAGATATTAGTTGGTGATTAGCTTCAACAAGGAGTTTAGAAGCTTTTCATGATGATTCCAGGGCAAAAACTTCAAGATCACACATTGCCTAGCCCATGGATGGAGTTTTGGAGCAAGTCAACTTGAAGATGAAGATCATCAAGAAGACTTAGGTATCCATAGTTTAGATAGTGTGTTTTTAGATCCATTTGTAAAGTTTAGTATAGTTGATATGCTCAAGTGCACAACACACACGCTTTTATGTTTTGGATTTGGTTTTCATGAATAGTAGATCAAAACAAGTTTACATGGTTTTTATGTATATTAGATGTGTTCAATATACATACATGCTTCATATTTTAAACAAACTTATTTTGACTATCTTATTCATGTATTGAAAAATCAAGTTTGATAAAAATACAAGTTTTGTTTTTGATAAAATTTGCAAGACTCAAAAATGAATTGATATGTTTGATATATGTCTTGAAATTTTTATCACATGTTTGTGTTTCAATACAAAATGTTAAAACAAGTTTTGTGGATTTTTAGAAGTGTTAAAAGATTTTTCAAAATATTTTTAAACAGTTTTTTCTGACCCAGATTTCTGTTCCAGGCTTCAATCAGTCGACTAAGTCAACTGACCTAGTCGACTTGGCTGAAGTCGGTCGACCGGGCCGGTCGACCGACGTGCACAAATCTGTGCACATTTGGCAACTTTGGGACGGTCGACCCGGACGGTCGACCGGTCTGAGAGCAGAGCTCTCTGTTTGTTTGGGTCGACCGGGCCGGTCGACCGTGGTTGCCTAACGGTCACATTTCTGACCGTTGGCGGTCGACCGGGCTGGTCGACCGTCAGCCTGTCAGGCTGCCACATCAGCCTAACGGCTAGTTTTCTAATGGGCCTATAAAAACCCCATCTCTGTTTTTGGCTAAGATTTTCAAGGAGAAAAATTTCTGATTTCTAAAGTGTTTAAAACAAGTTTTCAAAAGTGTTTTGGGCATTAAACTTCCAATTTGATTTGTGTTTTGGGTTTTTGGAAAATCAAAGAAAGCTAGGTTTTGGGAGATTGTATTGATTTTCATTTTCTATCATTGACAAGAGATTTCCCTAGTAGTTTTTCTTTGTTGCTTGTTTCCAAAAACACCTTGTTTCCACACTTGAGCTATCTTCTATCCTAATCTATTAGGATCATTTGTTTTGTGGAAAAGAGAAAAGAAAGAGAGATTGTTTGTGGTTGAAAGAAATCACTTGTTGTACACCCTTATTCTTGTGTATCCCTCTTAGGTAGAGGTGATCGGGTGATTGGTTTGCTCCCTCTTGTGAGAGGTGGAGTTTGATTGTAAACCCTCTTCGGTAGAGGTGTTGGTTGTTGTATTGGCTACGGGCCTACCCCTCGGTTGTGAGGTGGTTGTTTGAGAGAGGAGTTTGGTACTCCTAAAGTTGTAACAAATCCTCTTCGGTAGAGGTTCCCTCGGTGGGAGATAGTGGATTGAAAATCCTACACGGTGGTGTAGGCGGGGATGTAGAGCTAGGGGCTCGAACCTCGAAACATATTCTTGTGTTTGCGTTTGATCCAATATCTCTCAACTCTCTCTCTCATTTATTTGTGCAAAGCATCATTCATAACATCATATCATATTTGCTTGTGTTGAGCATAATTCATATTTCCATATCATATCTATTTGCTTGTGTTGCCTTGCATCTTTTATATTGTTCATCCTTATATGCTTGGCTTGCTTGTGTGTGTGCCTAGCTTATACTTAACCAACAAGAGCTTCACATAGCACTTATACCTATTCACCCCCCCTCTAGGTGTTTTTTCAAATTCTTTACAATACCTTAGAAAGGTCATCAAGACTAGTACAAACCTGAAACTCATTCTAAACAACTTATTAGTACCAAATGGCTTCTATGTGTTTTGTTATCATCAAAACTTAAACAAATAGAGAGTGTAACCTTTTGGGCCAACAATACTGGCTTGCAATTGATTATCAGCTTAAAATATCCAATGCAGGTTATTGATCTGGACCCAATGATTACTAGCCCTACTTCCTTGGTAGCCAGCATGCTTGTATCTGTGAAGACTCCTCTACGGCTACCATCTGTTCCCTCATTCCGTTGACAGTTTCCCCCGTGACACCTTCAACGATTGTGACCACCAAACTTCTAGAGACTTCTCCTTCAAAGCTTACTCGCTTGCCTGGCGTAAAAGAAGTAGAGAAGGAGTTCGTGGTAGAGATGATCGACACTTTCTACATGAGTCTGAAGTGATGCATCTCTTTGGTATTGAAGGGTTCGACTAGTCTGTTTGAGTTTCTGAAGGTGGTCCTTACTTGGAATATAGAGACCATAAGAGACTTTGGGGGAACCGATCAAATTACCTACCTTGAACTAATAGTGGAGGATCTCGAGAAAGATGTGGGCGAGTGGCGTCATCTGAATAGCCTGGATCTGACTCCCTTTGTTGAAGAGGAGGTCAAGCGTCTCTCTGAACATATGCAGAATACTTATGCAAAGACGCAAAAGGAACTAGAGCATTGTCCCAAGAGTTGAAATTCCTAAAGGCTGAAAGGTCAAGATCGCCGATGCAATAGATGCTTCCAATAACGCACTTTTCGATGCCAATGAATAACTTGAAAAGACAGGGCGATGATAAAAAGAGCCAACTTTCTAATTTTTAAAGCTGGACCGGTGCGTGCAGAGAAGACTGCTCGGTTAGAACAGCTGAACGCCCAGAGCGATCAAATCTTTAAGCTGGAGGTGGAGAAGAAGGCGGCGATAGCAGAGACTCGAGCTCGCTTGCCTCAACTGGCAGCTTTTAACTAAGAAGATCTAAAGTCACAAGCTTTCGCTAAGGCTGAAGAGAATAAGAAACAAAAACTATCTTCTCTTGAGAGAAAACTCATATCATATGAAAGATAAATTTAATATATCTTTAATGTATCTCTTCTTTTAAATCAATAGAATATTTTCTTTTAACTTATTTGCTTTTCTCAATGTCTTCTTTCTTGTTTGTTTGTGTAATTACCCATAAGTAATATAAGTCTCCTGTAAAAAAAAAACTTGGTATAAAGTTCTTTAAAAGAACCAAAAAGGTGAAAGTTCAAAAAGTAGAATTCCCGAAGGAATTACAATTGTGACTGAAATTATTCAAAGGTTAAGAAAATGATAAAATCAGTCAAATATAAGAATCCACTCGGGATTAAAAGAGGGTAGATTTAGGAATTTGTTAGGAATCGCTAAAACAAAATGTTCGTTGTTCAGAGGTAACAGGCTGGACATAGCAGCGAAAAGTCCTTACTGGACCTAAAAGTCTAAGTCTGGACATCTGACAGTTCAGAGGTGACAAACTAAACATAACTAATTAAGAATCACCATACATGAAATTTAGTCATTCAGAGGTGACGAAATGGACATCACGACAAAGAAGGGTAAGATTGGCTAATCATCGGTTCACAGGTGACAAATTGGACATAACTGATTAGAGATTACTGAACTTGGAGTGTTTACTGTTCAGAGGTGATGAATTTGACATAACATTAAACGAAAAGATGAGACTTGGCTATCTGTCGGTTCAGAGGTCATGGACTGGACATGATGGATTGAGAAGCCAACAAGCTCAAAATTTTGTCATTCACAGGTGACAAACTGGACATAATGACAAAGAAGGTGAGCCCTCGTTTTAGGGACCCGTCTATTCAGAGGTGATAAACTAGGCATAATAGACTAAGATACGCTAAATTTTGAATTCAATGCCAGGGGTAGCACCCCCACACTTATCTTTTGCTCGTCTCGAGTAAAATAAGAAAAGAAAACTATACTACAAATGTTATTACACCACTTTCGCAGGTGACGCGATTGCACTGAGCGTGTGCAACAAGCCGTTAAACCTCTAGAGGAGGAGTGTTATCTCCTGAGGGTTTTCAGCAGATTGCACCCACAAAATCCATAAAGAAAGAAGACAAATGTTAGTATTTTGAAAACGCATTTTGAAAGAGAGACAAGTTTATGAAATATTTTTGCAAAAATATAAGCGATCTAAGGTCATAAGTCCACCAAAAATCATTCTTCCTTAAACTTAGTCTCTATGCAAGATCTTGTCTTTAATTAAGGTAAGAATTTAAAATTGGATTGAATATTTTATCTTTCATAAAACCTAGATAATATGCACTTTGTGATAGTGAAGATTTCTGGGATTTCAACTCTAACCATCAAGCCATTTATTTATATATATTTTTATTTATTTATATATATATTTTTTCTTTCCTTAGTTTTCTTAGGCTTTCTAGTTCACCCATGTAGCGAGCCTATAACCGATGACTCCCAGACCAGATGGTTTTAGGGCACCAGATGAGAAAACATCCCTCGGGTTTAAGGACTCAAGTAAACAAGGCCACAAAACTAAGGGGGATTTATTTGTTTCTTTTGACCACCGTTAGGCGTGAATAATCATGCTTCTTGAGGCATAATTGTCCAGCTTAATAAGTGATGATTTTTTTTTATTTATGGCATTTTAGGTCTTTGTTTCCATCCCAAAAATGTGTAAGTGTGAAGTGTATATTATCTAAGGCAAAAATTCAAGATAAAATTATCTCTCCAATTGATCTTACTTAGCCTATAATTTTAAACAAGATCCATTATTTCAACTAGGTTTAAGATGTCATAATTAAGGTTTTCTTAATTTCTCAGATCATCTTAATTTTCTTAAAAATAGATCAAAACTTTGTCTCTTATTTTAAAAAGTTTTTAAAGAAAGAGAAAATTCCAAAAAGTTATTAAAGAAAGAGAAAATTCCTATAAAAAAGGAAAGATTTCTAAAAGTATCCTAAAAGAAGTGTAAAAGAAAGAAAATCTAAAAACTCTAAGTTAGTTTACCCTCCCCCACACTTATCTCATGCATTGTCCTCAATGCATCGTGATATATGTATGCATGAAACAAATAGAGAGGGAAGGAAAAATCATCTCAAGGTGGTGGTTCCGGTGGTGGTCTGATTGGTCCACGAAATGCGGCCCAATCATTCTTGCGTGGAGTCCGGAGGAACCCACCAGAGACTTCCATGATACAACCCACTAAAAAGATGTATGTATTTATGATTTTTATTAAAAATTTTACCCCATCTAATTTCCAAATTTTCAAAATAATTTCAGAGTCAAACTTATTAAAACCCTTGTCCCAGAATGGAATGATTGATTTGGACTCAGGAAATACAGGAACTAATACCGACTCAGGAAAAAGACTTAAGTCAAGTAAGGTTCAGGAGTCGAGATTGGTTCAGGAAGTGGGTCCAAATCAAGAAGATGAAGCTCAAGTCCACATTCATTTCCCCATGATGGAATGTGACTTTCTAAGATTGGTGATTCAAGTTCAGGAATGACAGGTATGAGAATCAAAACTGACTCTAAAATATTGCTCAAATTGGGTAACAAAACAGGAGTCAATAATGATTCAGGAATTTGAACTGAATCACAAATTTGAGGATCAAAGTCACGTTCCTCATTGATTTCAATTCCACAAAAATGAGAGCTTGCCAATTTATCAATGAGACTTTCAAAAGTATGGAATTGGTCAAGTTCAATATGATCATCATAAGAGATTGGTGATTCAATTTCACAATGGATTGGTACAGGATCCAATACTGACTCGAGAAAAGGATTGAAATCAGGTGAAGATACCGGAGTCATAATTGAATCAGGAAGTAGAATTGAATCACTAATTTGAGGTTCATGATCATTTCATGCTCAAGTTCAATTTCAGGAAAAGGATAACTTGCCAAATGTCAATGGGATCTTTAACATTTAAAGTTTGGACAAGTTCAGACGGGTGTGCTGAAATTGAATCTTGATTTCCAAAATAACAAGAGTCTTGGGTCAGATCAATAGAGTTTGGCATAGCTGAATTGGTCAAAGGTTGATAAGATAGAGTTTCCTCATTCCTATAAATGTTAACCAATTGACTCAATTGTTCTTCCAACCTATTGACAGACTTGGCAGATGATTTTTGATATTGTAACATAGACTCCTGCAAGATTTCTATACTCTTTTCTAGACTTGATGTATCTCCAAGTGGTTGCTCTAGAATGGGAGTATAAGAGTCTTGGTTTTGGAAATTTTGTGAAGAATGTGAGTCAAAAATGTGTTGAGATTGAAACTTGGACTCACACAAGAATTCTTTACTCGTTTCCAGGACAGATGGTTGCTCATTATGAGGAGATGGAACTGAGTAAGTCTCTTGAATATGTTTTAGAGAGGCCAATGTTTTGTGAAGTTGTTGCTCGGCCTCTTGTAGATTGGCTTCTACTCTCTTTTTGAACTCAGATTTTTCTTCAATGGGAGGTTCAGAAAAAGGAGTATAGGAAGCGAAATCGGGGAATGAATATTGTGGATAAGGTGAATATGATGGACATGGTGGACATGGGGGACAAGGAGGTTGAAAATTAAACTCGAGGGAAGTGAATCCCTATTGTCTCTGTGACGAGTTGAAATTATTTTGAAAATTACAGTCATAAGAATGTGGGTATGGGTTGTATTGATTAGGATAAGGCCAACCCGGTGTATTTGTTTGATGCATATTGTAAAACGCCGGGTTGGAATTATCCGAATCAAATGGGGTTGGTGTGAAATATGGATTCATATTCGGATTGAAAGAATTGTTATTATTGAATTCCATTTCACAAACAATCACAAACAAACAGGAAAAATCAAACAACAATCAAAAAGAAAAAATCAAAACCAAGCCTATAGTAGGGTTGACCTAGACCTAGATGTCCCTAGAGGCCAACGTCTATCAAATTTTATTAGGGCTTGGGTTGTGTGAGTGGGGAGATGATTTTTTGGCTAAGGAAGGGTAAGTAAATCCCCACCTTATCTTGTTTGGAGTTTACCCTTAAGTTCAATTCGTGCAAGTGTGCAGTATAGACAAGAATATAACACAAAACGATAAATCACCCACGTGTTTGTCCTATGCTATATGCAATGCCATATTTACATCTCCATCCAAATCACAACAACAGAACAAAAATACAGTATTTTGGAATTGAATTGACACGTGCCTAAATGTAAATGTCTAAACCGTTTTAAACGCGTCCAAAAACCGTATTTTAGTTCTTTATTTTATTATGGTGTGTAGGCAATCAAAGCAGAAATAATAATACAGATCAACTAGCTATTACAATGAACACATCCCAGCACAACAAGATACACAATTTTTACAGCATGGCCGCGTTTTCGCGGCAAAAGTCGCGGTTGCGCGGCAGTTCTTTAAAAGCTGGGGCCCTGCTTTCAAGAGCAGGGAAATGCAAAGCTAGTTTATGTACTGCAATATTAAGCACCTGTAAAGTTTGTCCTGCACACCAAAACAGAGAAGACAATGTTAACAAAAACGTGAAAATGAAACCATTCCCTTCCCCGGCAACGGCGCCAAAAATTTGATCGGGGCAGAACTAGTACTCAAAAGTGTGTATTTGTGAAATCAATGAAAAGCTCGAATATGTGCTAATGTACCCTCGATACTTCCGTTATAGCATTGGCTTAACGGGTCGTATCCACAGGGAAGGGAGGCGATAGAAGCATTGACAGTTTCTATTCACGTTATTTGTTAACACTTCTTCTTTGTTGAAAGAATGAAAAAGAAAGTGAAAAGAAAAGGAAAAGAAAATCCAGAATGTGGTAGGTGAGGAGAGCGATGAAAACGTCGATGTAAAAACCAAATAGAAGAGTGGTTTGAAAAACAAAGTAGAAAAGGAGATGAAACAAGGATGAACTAAGAAGGCGGTGAAAACATCGATAGAAAAATGAGAAAAGAGTTTTGAAAATGATTTTTAAAACAAGAGAAAAGAAAACTCATGGCTACTAACTACTAAATACTCCACTAACCATGCTAACCTCTTTATGATAGTTGCCCCACATTTTGATCCTCGGCCATCAATAATCCTTGGCTTCAAGAGACGATACAAAGCATGGCACATAGATGGTTCATCACATTCAAACATGCATCAAGATCAAGCTAATACAAGCATCAACTCATTAGACTACTAAAAGAAAGCATGAAATAAAAGAGAGTTAGCTTGGTTAGCAAGTTAGCAAGTTAGATGTTAGAACCCATCATCATTGGTCATCAATGGCTCTTGCAAGAACAAGGCCTTAATAGAGGCTACCCGATTCATGTGGATTATCAAGTAATTGGTTAGATGGTTAGTGGTTAGTAGTTAGATTGTCATGAGAATAAAAGTTAGTAAGAAATCATGTAGAAGATGAAGGAGATTACAATGGAAGAGAAAGGAGGCATCTTTACATAGACTGTCACTATCTATTACATCAATCCCTCTCTATCTCTCTCTATGAATCACTCAGCCCTACTACAATGATCTAAAAAGAAATGAAAATACAAGAGAAATGAAGAGCACCTACCTACACTACTCCTAAAAACGAAGACTGCTTGCGCTCTGGCCCTATGCAGGGCTATTTATAGGCGAAAGATGATTCCAGAAGACGAGACGGGGCCACGCGTTGAAAATCGACGTGTGGCTCCACTCCCTTGCCGCGGAAACGCGGCTATTGTCGCGTTTCCGCGGCAATACCAGGGAGCGAGATCCCTAGTTTTTGTCAGGTTGTTCCTCTGGCTTCGAGAATTATCAGGGTATATCCCGTTTCTGGTATTTGCACCCGAATATTCGTCATAAATTGGGATTAATTAGGCTCTTATTACTCCTTTGCCCTTGAACTCTTACTTTACCTGCAATAAAGACCAAAACACGGTTTAGACTGACAACTTATTCATAAATCGGTGGGAAATGCGTTATAATAATGCATAATCATAGACTAATCAGTAGTCCTATTAACTTAGCAGCTAACCCACTGGGGACTGCAAGGGTAAATTGAATCTAGGTACTAGTTGGCTCAGAGGTGATGAATTAGACATAACCAACTAAGAGACACCAGGCTCACAATTTACTGTTCAGAGGTAGTCGTTTTAACTTGACAGTAAGAACTCTTGACCCTGACAGGAGAAAAAAAATACGGTTATGGACTCATCTGTTCAGAGGTGGTAAACTGGACTCGACAGTTTGAGTATCATAAAAGGGAAGAGATCTAGGCATCTGTCAGTTCAGAGGTGATAAACTGAACATAACTGACTAGGAGTTACCAGACTCAGAGCCCTACCATACAGAGGTGATAAATTGGACATGACAGCAATAAAGAGTAGTCCTACCGGACTGATAGGTAAGACTTGGCTATCTATTGGTTCAGAGGTAATAAAAATATAACCGATTGAGAAGCCACCAAGCTCAGTTCAAGCCGTTCAGAGGTGATAAACTGGACATAATGACAGGAAAGAGTTATTCCACTGGGGAATGTGATTTGATACTCCATGGGAAATTTAGCGTTTTCTTAGAGAGTTTTGGAAGAAATCGTTAGAGGTATAATATTAACGTGACAACCAAAAAGTCAATTGGGGACTGAAAAGGGTAATAATAGACTCCGAGGGGAATCTATTAGAAACTCACTAGGAAGTTAGAAATTAATCACATGAGAGATTATAGAGAGTTTAGCATTTTCTATGATGTCAGAGGTAATCATTAACGTGACATAAAGAACTCTATGGGGATTCGATAGGGACATGATTATTCCCTAAAAAGTTATTAGAGTTAATCACTAATGTAACAATCAAATTCCTTGCATGAGACTTAGAAGGACATTTTGTTCGAAGTGATCGTGATAACTTCTCCACTTGGGGATTTGTAAAAGTAACTTGTTAGAGGTGTGATGTTAACTTGATAAGGATTCATTTACTATTAGAGGTGTTTGAATATAACAACAATTTGAGTGGATCTGTCATTCCATTGGAGAGAATGGCAAGGAAAGTTAGATATGCTGGACATATTAGAAAGATCCACCAAGGATATTCAAAACGTTTTACTGTCAGAGATATGAACTTTAAGCATGACAGTTCTGATTTATGATTTATTAATTCATATTATTAAGAAAATGAAAATAGACTTTTGTGGTCCTACCATTCCATGGACGGGAATTGGTAGGAGACTTAGGTGGGAAGACAGGATCAGGTCCCTTAAGATTTTTTGCAAATCCTCAGCTATTAACAAGTTTAATATGCCTTTACCAATTACCGTTTGAGTTGGGCTAGCCATGCTATTCCCCTCAGCATGATTAGTTATCGAGAACTTTTCGTTGGGTGTAAGAACCAACTTTTCCCTATCCTTGGCTGTTAGAGGCGTAGGATCATTCTGTCGCTTTATGTAATTCTGTGGGCATGTCAATTAGAAACTAATATTCCTTATGGAATTTTTTCTGATGTTTTTAATGGTAACATCATGCAGCATTGTCTCCTGATGTTCAACCAGCTTAACTTTGAGGGGACACTTAATGATCAGAGGTGTTTTGCTAACTTGATCACGGATAATATTTCTTCAGGACTTTGCCATTATCGACATCATAAGCGTGTCGCAATTCGGATTTGACAGGCGGTAGCGCCATTTGAGTAGACTGTCTCTACTACCAATGGTTCTCACCTTTGGACTTATGTGTCATGACCATAGGTCGTTTGACAGCCAAGACCAAATCTCCCTTCTGAAAATCCTCTCTTTGACCTTTTTGTTGAACGCCTTTGAGATTCGAGCCTGATAAAGCTCAATACGCTATTGAACCTGTGACCGCTTCTCGTCAAGTGCTTCAAGTTTTTGGAGACGTAAACGATGGTTGTCTTCATTGATCATCTTGGTCGCTAGAGCAACACGAAGTGATGGTATTTGAATCTCCAAGGGTATGACTGCATCATACCGATACTCCAGAGGGAAAGATGTATTGCCTGTTGGGGTTTAAACCATCATTTAATAGGCCCAAATACATTCGCTGAGCTTCTCGTTCCAATCTCGTTTACCAGCGGAGATGAACTTTTTGAGGAGCTTGATGATTGTCTTATTGAATGCTTCTGCTAACCCATTAGTGGCAGGGTTATATGCAGTCGAGGTGACATTCTGAATTCGGTACTTATCACATAACTACTAGAATGATTGGCTCGCAAACTGAGAACCATTGTCATGGATGATTTTTTGGGGGACACCAAATCAGTGAATGACGTGGAGTTTGATGAAGTTAATAAAGTTATCCGTTTTAACTTCAGCAAGTGGTACAGCTTCTGCCAACTTTGAAAAGTAATCAGTTATCATAAGAATGAACCGATGAGCTTTAACTGATGGAGGACATATTTGTCCTTTTACATCAATTCCCCAAGCTTCGAATGGCCATATTGCGACTGTAAGGTAGAGCAGCTCCGTGGGTTGCTGCATAAAATCTGTATGGATTTGACAACCTTACACCATTTTGCATATTTGATCGCGTCAGCGATCATAGTCGGCCAATAGTCGATTTAGTGCAATCGGTCCTGTCCTTGAGCTTGGGACCTGATTAATGAGCTCCACATATGCCATCGTGAGCCTCTTTAATTACTTCTTGTGCTTCCCAATTGTATAGACAATGAAGAAGTATACCATCGTATGAACGACGGTATAGCGTCTTTACCACTGCATCATAGTAGAACCGAGGAGATCTTTGTCGAACATACACCGCTTCCCTGGGGTCATCAGACAATATGCCATGCAAGGAATAGTCGATGATCGAGAATCACCAGTCCCTTGCTTTTATGTTTATCGAGGTTGTATGAACTTCGCTAACCTCTAAATCGTACTTCAGACAGAAGAGATGACGAGTGGCTACTGTATGGCGGTAAGTGGTATCAGCGGAAAAAACCAATGTAGCAGCGATTGCATCAAAAGCATCCGCCTTTGTATTTTGAAGGTGAGATACATTACTGAAATAGAAGCCATCAAATGAGTTGGCCAACTTAATGGCTACATGGTGATAAAGTATCAGGTCTTCATGTCGAACCTCTTATTCTCCCTTGACTTAGTTGATGATCAATTTGGAGTTACCATAAGATTCAAGGAATAATACCCCCATTTGTTGAGCGAACTGGAGGCCAATAAGCAAGGCATTGTACTCAGCTACATTGTTAGAATAAGGTTCCATCAATAAGAATGCACAATGAAGGACATGATTCTTTGGCGAGATAAATATCACCCCCACTCCGACGATAATCTTACCCTTTGAGCCTGTATTGACACACCATAAAAGAATATTTTCCATACATCATCGCTTGAAGTTTCATTTGGTTTGATGACTTCATCCAGTATATCTTCATGTAGCTTTAAAGTCTCTGAAACAGGACGAGCTGCAAAGAAATCTGCGAGGGCTGGGCTCTTGATGGTCTTCTGGGGTACGAAGGCCATGTCATATTGGGACAACAAGTATAGCCCAATTAGGTAATCTAGAATTCAGAGAACATGGCTTTGTCATAAGAATATGTAGAGGATTGACTCTTGAAATGACATGAATGGTCTGCCCAACCAAGTAATGTCGTGTCTTCTGGATGGCCAAGAAGAGAGTGAGGCACTCCTTTTCGACTGGGTTGTACCAGATTTCAGCCCCATTCAAGATTCTACTGAGATAATAGATGGCTTGCTCGGCACCTTCATTATTTTTTTGGGCGAGCAGAGCACCTAAAGAATAGTCCATGGCTCTTACATAGAGTAAGAATGATTTTTCTGAAAAATAAGATGTCAGGACTGGAGGCTTAGTGAGGTATTCTTTGATATCATCAAATGCCTTTTGATAAGTATCATCTCAGAAAAAAGATGTGCCCTTTTTCATCAGCCGTGTAAATGGTTGACTGTTGTTCTGCATTATTATATCACATTTTTTACTGATTTATGAATAAAATGTCAGTCTAAACCCTGTTTTGGTCTCTCTTACAGATAATCAAGATGAGGAGGGAAAAAGGGTAATAAGAGCTTAATTAAACCAATTTTCGGGTAATTAAGTTCGCATTTCTTGAAGGCCATGTAAAGGAGTTTCTAGAAGATGCATTGAACCTGGACCCTAGCGGGTGTCTGACGCAAATCTGGACGGAAATAACCGATTCTGAGTATATTTAGAAGGACCTCGAAGCGAGGCGAACCCACGCACCAAAACCAGGGACCTAGGTCCCTGGTATTGCCGTGAAAATGTGGCTATTGCCACATTTTCGTGTCAATGTGGTGGGCCCAAGCGTCGATTTTCAATGCGTGGCCTTGTCTCGTCTTCTGGAACCTCCTTTTGCCTATAAATATGGCAGGGTTTAGCTGAAACGCAAGCAGATTAAAAATAGGCTAGGTTTTCTATATTTTAGTGTAGTGCAGTGTAGGTGTTCTTCTTCTTTCTTTTGTATTTTTATTTTGCTTTAAAATATGTATTAGGACTGAGAGATTCAGAGAGAGATAGAGAGATAATGATGTAATAGATGGTGACAATCTATATAAAGGTGTCTCCTTTCTTCTCCATTGTAATCTTCTCTATCTTCTACATGATGCTTAGCTAACTTTTCGTCTTAGGACAATCTAACTCCTAACCACTAACCATCAAACCACTTACTTGATAATTCACATGAATCTAATAGCCTTTACAAGGCCTTGCTCTTGCAAGAGCCATTGATGGCTCATGATGATGGATTCTAACATTCTAACATTCCTAACATGTAACCCACTAACTTGCTAACTTACAATATCTTCTTTATTTCATGCTCACCTCTAACCGGTTTTGATGAATTAATAGTAACTTGTAACTTGTTGTGTGGTATAGATGTGTTGTTTGAATGTAGAAGAATAATCTTATGAGCCATGCTTTGTATCGTCTCTTGAAGCCAAGGATTAGTGATGGCTAAGGATCGATGTGAGGCAACTATCACTAAGAGGTTAGCATGGTTAGTGGAGCAATTGGTAGTTAGTAGCCATGAGTTTTTTTTTCATAGTTTTCATCATTCTTTTTTTATCTTGTTTTAAAAACAATTTTCAAAAACTTTTATCATTTTCTTATCAATGTTTCACCACCTTCTTAGTTCATCTTTGTTTCATTCTCTTTTTATTTTCAAATTCACTTCTCTTTTATTTTCACATCGCCAATTTCATCGTCTTCTTCACCTATCACTTTCGAATTTCTTTTCTTTTACTTTTCTCAATTTTTTAACAAAGAAGACTTGTTAACATAACAAGTGAATAAAGAACTATTAACGCTTTTATTGCCTTCCGTCCCTATGGATTCGACCCGTAGAGCCAATGCTATAATGGAAGTATCAAGGGAATATTAGCACATACAAGTTTTTCATTGATTTCATAAAATACACATTTCCAAGTGCTTGTTCCTCCCGATCAAATTTTTGGCGCCGTTGCCGAGGATGGGAATGATTTAAACTCACGTTTTTGTTAACATTTTTGTCTCAGTTTTGGCGTGCAGGTCAATGTTTACAGGAACTTAATATTGCAGAACAACCATTATCACTACATCTCTCTGCTCTTGAAAGGAGGGACCCAGATTTCAATATAAAGCCGCAAAAATACGACTTTAGCCGCGCTTTCGCGGCAAATGTGTGGCATTTATGTATCTTGTTGTGCTGAGATGTGTATATTGTAATAGCTAGTGGATTTGTACTGCTAGTTTTCTGCTTTGATTACCTACACACTATAATAATTAAAGAACTAAAATATGGTATTTTGGGCGCTCTTAAATGGTTTAGACATTTGCATTTATGCACGTGTCAATTCAATTCCAATATACTGTATTTTTTTCTGTTGTTGTGATCTGAATTAAGGTGTACTTATGGCCTTGCATATAGTATAGGACAAACACTTAGGTGATTTACTCGCTTTGTATTATATTCTTGTCTATATTGCACACTTGCACGAATTGAAATTAAGAGCATAATCTCATACAAGATAAGGTGGGGATTTCATCACCCTTCCTTAGCCCAAAAACCTCCTCCCTACTCACACAATCCAAACCTTAATAAAAATTGATAGACATTGGCCCCTAGGGACATCTCGAACTCATTAAGAGATTGACCGAGGGTGGAACTTATTTTGATTCTTACTCTCGTGAAATTGGTGTTTAAGGTTAGGGATTAAGAGATTACACCTTGAAGATACCGTGGTTTAGCATAATTAAGGCCCGTTGCTTACGCACGGATACCTCCTACCGTATTTTGCCCCTACCTGGCCGATTAGCTTGTGGTCAGATTCAAGCAACAACCTCCCCCGGGTAATCGACCAGTTAAGATTCGTCTAGGTCTAGGTCAACCCTAGTATAGGCTTGGTTTTGATTTTATTTCTTTTTGTTTGTTGTTTGCTTTTTCTTTTTATTTGTGATTATTTGTGAAATGGAATTCAACAATAACAATTCTTTCAATCCTAATAAGAATCTATATTTCACACCGACCCCATTTGTTTCGGATAATTTCAACCCGATTTTTTACAATATGGACTAACCAAATATGCCGGGTTGGATTTATCCGAATCAATACAAACCACACCCCCAATCTTATGACTATAATTTTAAAAATAATTTCAACTCTTCACAGAGTCAATGGGAATTCACCTTCCCCGAGTCAAATTTTCAACCACCTTGTCCACAATTTTCACAATATTTATTTCCAAATTTTGCTTCCTATACTCCTTTTCTAGAACCACCATGTGAAGAAAAGTCTGAGTTAGAAAAGAGTATAGATGCCAACCTGCAACAGGTCGAGCGGCAATTTCAGAATATGATGGCCTCCCCAATCCATAATATTTTCAAGAGCCTTACTCAGTCCCACCTCTTCAAAATAATCAAACATCCATCTTGGAATTGACTGAGGAACTCTTGTATGAGTCTGAGCGACAATCTCAAAACTTGTTGGACTCACAATCTTCATAATTTTTTCAAACCAAGAGTCCTACACTCCCTTTCTAGGACAATAATTTGAAGAAAAATCTGAATTAGAAAAGAGTATAGAAATTTTGCATGAGACCTCACAATAATTTCAAAAATCTTTTGCCTAGTCTATCTATAGCTTAGAAACACAACTGAGTCAATTGGTTAACATTCATAGGAATGAGAAAACTCACTCTTATCAATCTTTGACCAATCCATATCTCTAACTCTATCGATCTAGATCAGGACTCATTTTGCTTTGGAAACCAAGATTCAATTTCAGCACAACCATTTGAACTTGACCAACACCAAAATTTTGAGAACCATGTTGATATTTTGGCAAATTATCCTTTTCCTAAAATTGAACTTGAGCATGACTGTGATCCTGAACCTCAACTTGGTAATTCAATTCCACTTCCTGATTCAATAATGACTGAGGCGTTCTGATTTCAGGCCTTTTCCCGAGTCAGTATTGGATCCTGTGCCAGTCCATTATGAAATCGAATCACCAATCATTTATGATCATCATATTGAACTTGACCAATTTCATACTTTTGAATGTCCCATTGATAAATTGAAAAGTTTTCCTTTCAAAGAAATTGGAATTAGACAATAATGTGACTTTGATCTTCAAATTTGTGATCCAGTTCAAATTCCTGAATCAATATTGATTCCTGTTTTGCTACCCGAATTGAGCAACATTTTAGAGTCAGTTTTGATTCCCATACCTGTCATTCTTGAACTTGAATCACCTATCTTAAAAAGTCACATTCTATTGTGGGAAAATGAATATGGATTAGAATTTTAACTTCTTGATTTGGTCCCACTTCCTAAGCCAATCTTGACTCCAGAGCCTTTACTTGACTTAAGTCAAATTCCTTAGTCAGTGGTCGTTCCTGTGCTTCCTGAGTCTAAATCAATCATTCTTTCTTTTCATACTCCATTTTGGGACAAGAGTGTTGACAATAATGACTCTGAAATTATCTTTAAACTTTGAAAATTAGATGGGATAAAATTCTTAATAAAAATCATTCATATATACATCATTTTAGTGGGTTGTATTATAGAGGGCTCTGGTGGGTTCCTCCGGACTCCACGCAAATTAGATTGGGCCGCATTTCGTGGACCAATCAGAGCACCACCGGAACCACCATCTTGAGGTGATTTTTCCTTCCCTTTCTATTTGTTTCATGCATACATACATTTAAAATGTATTGAGGACAATGCATGAGATAAGTGTGGGGGAGGGTTTACTAACATAGAGTTTTTAGATTTTCTTTCTTTTTCACTTCTTTTAGTATATTCTTAGAATTTTCCTTTTGTATAAGATTTTTCTCTTTCTTTAAAAACTTTTTGAAATCAGAGACAAAATTTTGATCTATTTTTAAGAAAATTAAGATGATCTTAGAAATTAAGGAAGCCTTAATTATAATATCTTAAACCCAGTCGAAATAATGGATCTTATTTAAAATTATAAGTTAAGTAAGATAAATTAGAGAAATAATTTTATCTTGAATTTTTTTCCGTAGATAGTATGCACTTCACACTTACACATTTTTGAGACGGAAACAAAGACCTAAAATGTCATAAAGCAAAAAAAATTAAAAGAAAAAATATATGGCATAAATGAATAAAAAATCACTTATTAAGCTGGATAATTATGCCTGAAGAAGCATGATTATTTGCGCCTAACGGTGGTCAAAAGAAACAAATAATCCCCTTTAGTTTTGTGGCCTTTTTTACTCGACTCCTTAAACCTGAGTGAGGTTTTCTCATTTGGTGCCCTAAAACTGTCTGGTCTGGGAGTCATCGGTTAAAGGCTCACTACCCAGGTAAGCTAGAAAGCCTAAGAAAACTAAGGGAAAAAAAGAAAAAGAAAAAATATATATAAATAAATGGCTTGATTGTTAGAGTTGAAGTCCGAGAAATCTTCACTATCATAAAGTGCATATTATCTAGGTTTTGTGAAGAATAAAATATTCAATTCAATTTTGAATTCTTACCTTAATTGAAGACAAGATCTTACATATAGACTAAGTTTAAGGGAGAATAATTTTTGGTAGACTTATGATCTTAGATCGCTTATATTTTTGCAAAAAATATTTCAAAAACTTGTCTCTCATTCAAAATGTGTTTTCAAAATACTAACATTTATCTTCTTTCTTTATGAATTTTGTGGGTGCAATCCGCTGAAAACTCTCAGGAGACAAAATTCCTCCTCTAAGGAAACCTAGAGATTTAACGGCTTGTTGCACACGCTCAGTGCAATCGCGTCACCTAAGAAAGTGGTGTAATAACATTTGTAGTATAATTTTTTTCTTGTTTTGCTCGGGATGAGTAAAAAATAAGTGTGGGGTTTGATTAGTTTATAGTTCTGCATTATTATATCATATCTTTCCACTGATTTATGAATAAAATGTCAGTCTAAACCGTGTTTTGGTCTCTCTTGCAGATAATCAAGACAAGGAGGGCAAAAGGATAATAAGAGCTTAATTAAACCTATTTTTAGGTAATTAAATCTGTATTTCTTGGAGGCCAAGTAAGGGAGTTTCTAGAAGATGCATTGACATAAACCCTTGCGGGTGTCTGACACAAATCTGGACGGAAATAACTGATTCTGAGTATATCTAGAAGGCCCTCGAAGCGAGGCGAACCCACGCACCAAAACTAGGGACCTAGGTCCCTGGTATTATCGTAAAAACGCGACAATAGCCGCGTTTTCGCGGCATGTGGTGGGCCCACGTGTCGATTTTCAACGCATTACCTCGTCTTGTTTTCTGGAACCTCCTCTTGCGTATAAATATGGTAGGGTTTGGCCGAAATGCAAGCAGATTGAAAATAGCCTAGGTTTTCTATCTTTTGGTGTAGTATAGTGTAGGTATTCTTCCTCTTTCTTTCGTATTTTTATTTCGTTTTTAGATCATGCATTAGGGCTGAGAAATTCAATGAGCAATAGAGAGATATTGATGTAATAGATGGTGACAATCTATGTAAATGTGTCTCCTTTCTTCTCTATTATAACCTTCTCCATCTTTTATATGATGCTTAACTAACTTTTCTTCTCGTGACAATCTAACTACTAACCACTAACCATCTAACAACTTACTTGATAATCCACATAAATCTAATAGCCTCTACAAGGCCTTGCTCTTGCAAGAGCCATTGATGGCTCATGATGATTGATTCTAACATTCTAACATTTCTAACATCTAACCCACTAACTTGCTAACTCATAATGTCTTCTTTATTTCATGCTCACCTCTAACCGGTTTTGATGAATTAATAGTAACATGCAACTTGTTATGTGATATAGATGTGTTATTTGAATGTAGAAGAATAATCTGATGAGCCATGCTCTGTATCATCTCTTGAAGCCAAGGATTAGTGATGGCCAAGATTCCATGTGAGGCAACTATCACTAAGAGGTTAGCATGATTAGTGGAGTAATTGGTAGCTAGTAGCCATGAGTTTTCTTTCATAGTTTTCGTTATTCTTTTTATCTTGTTTTAAAAATAATTTTCAAAAACTTTTTATCATTTTCTTATCAATGTTTTCACCACCTTCTTAGTTCATCTTTATTTCATTCTCTTTTTGTTTTCAAAATCACTTCTCTTTTATTTTCACATCGCCAATTTCATCGTCTTCTTTCCCTATCACTTTCAAATTTCTTTTCTTTTACTTTTCTCATTCTTTTAACAAAGAAGACTTGTTAACATAACACGTGAATAAAGAACTGTTAATACTTTTATTGGATCCCATCCCTGTAGATTCTACCCGTTGAGTCAATGCTATAACGGAAGTATCGAGGGAACATTAGCACATACAAGCTTTTCATTGATTTCATAAAATAAACATTTTCAAGTGCTTGTTCCGTCCCGATCATTGATAGTGACCTGACAGATTTACGATGAATTTACGGATGTAGGCTAGTCTGCTTTGTAGGCTCTTGAGTTCTTTGAGATTCTTTGAAGGATGCATTTCTTGGGTAGCTTTGATCTTTTCAAGGTCAAGATGAATTCCTTCGGATGTAATAATGAATCCAAGGAATTTAGCACTTGAAACTCTCAAGAAAGACTTTGTCGGGTTCATCTTTAACTGGTGAGCCCACAGGAGAGCGAACATCATCCTCAGGTCATGGAGATGGTTGTTCTTGTCACGACTTTTGATTGTAATATTATTGATATAGCGTTCCACTATCTTTCATAGATGATCATAAAAGATTATGCTCATTACAGGTTGGTAGGTTGCACCTGCATTCTTCAAGTCGAACGGCATTACCATATAATAAACGCACCCAACGGTGTTCAGAATGACGTATGCTTTTCATCATCCGGGTACATCTTGATTTGAGGTATCCTGAAAAGCCATCCATAAAAGATATCCTTTCAAAATCACATCTGTTGTCAATCTGACATCAGTGATGGGTAACGAAAATTTATTTTTAGGAGAGGCTATATTAAGATCGTGAAAGTCAATACAGACTCGGATCTTTTTGTTCTTTTTAAGGAAGGGCACAATGTTAGCAACCAAATCTGGGTGTTGTTCCTCTCGAATGAAGCCATATTTGATGAGTTTTTGCACTTCAGCTTCACTTGCCTCTATGATGTTAGGTCAGAACCATCGTTGCTGTTGTTTGACCGGCTTAACATCTAGTTTGATTTTGAGATGATGCATGCCACGAGGATCGAAACCATGCATGTTTTCATAGCTCCAAGCAAAGATGTCTATATATTCTTTTATAAGAGATATAAGGTCTTGCTTCTTCATCAGCGATAAACTTTTACTTATAGAGATGAGCTTTGGGTGCATTTGATCACTCATATCAATTTGAATTACTTTAGTATCAGTAGTAGTTGGCAAGCTTTCTTTTCGGTACGGAAAGTTATAAAGAGATGTGTTGTCCCTCTCTGAAATTCAAGCCTTCATCATGATGTAACTCGTATCCCATTTCTTCATCATACGATGCACGATTATACATAGTGAAAGAATTATGGGAGTTCCAAGTCTTTATCTGAATCGTGGATGTAGTAATCCAATGTCGGACTTTGCCAAATATGATTGGCGATTGGTTCTTCTTAGAAGGCGGTACTACAAACACAAATTCATCATTCTCTATGTGCATGCATGTCGTTGACATTGATAGAGGCATGTTGAAATTATACTTAGAGGGGGTGAATAGGTGTAAAGTTAATCAAATGCAAATTCTAAACAATTTAAAATGTATGATGCAAACTGATCACTCAAAACAAGTATTGATACCAGATTCCCCGTGAAGGGCTCTGAACTTCTCCTCGTGATTCCTTTAGATAAGAGTTGAGATGCTCAATTACTATCTTGTTGAGATGAGTATTGATCGACATAAATGAATGAATGATAAACAAGTAAATAAAATAGAGACAATAAGGTAATTGCAAACAAGAAAGATTTGTTTTGAGATTCGAGCCACTACTCTATGTCCCCGCCTCCAACACCGTGAAGGATTTCACTATCCACTAATGGATCTTGCACAAAAGGACATTACAATAAGAAATTACAATCACTTGGAGTACACAACTTCCAACTCAATCATCTATACCAGAGGTAGCACAAAGTCAAATGAGAATAACAAGCTCTTGGTGATCAAGAGATCACAAACACTCTCTTACAACTCTCTTACAAATTCCTATAGAGTAAAAAGTAGATTTTAAGCTCAAAGATGTATGTAACAGTGGAAATCAGAATATAGAGAATATAAGAGAAGAAAACTCAATTAAAACTTTGGAATTTTAAAGCACAAAAGAAAACTTTGAAAACTTTTTCTCTTTGTAAGCAAAAAACTTAGATTTTCAATAGAATTTGTTCTGTTATAAGCTCAATCCCAATGACCCTTTATATAGGCTATAGAAAAAAATACATTTAGAATAGTTTACCAGGTCACAAAGGGAAGAATTTGACCCTTTGAATTCAAATCACCATGTTTTAAAAATATGTTAAAAAGACAGAATTTGAAATCTGGCAGTTACTGCCATTCTGGTAGTCATCGGTCGACCGACCATTTTAAAAAATTTGACCGTTGGCTCTTGGTCGACTGAGCGGTCGACCGGTGTTTGACTGAGACCAATTTGATTAAGTCGGTCGACTCATCGGTCGACCGCAGGAGGGGATCGCTCGACTGGTCGGTCGACCAGAATGTGCACCAACATGCACACCCCCTCTGCTAGAGGTTCGGTCGACCGTGCATTCGATCATTCTGGCATGTAATAGGCACGATCGACCGCCCGGTCGACCGACCTAGGCCAAAACCATATCCAAGGCTAGTTTTGAAATAAAGAAATTTTTTAAATAATTTTATCTGGGGTTTTGAAAGGGGTAAAGGCATGCATAGATAGGAGATACAAGTTCTAAACTGAGATATAAATAATGTGGAACAAGTATCAAAATCAAATATGTTAAAAACACCAATACAAAATAAACTGATCTTTTGAAAACATGTATGTTTATCTTTGAGCATCAAATCCGTATTCTACTCTTTAACAAAATAGATTCTTACAAGGTTCTAATCGACTGGAAGAATCTTCAAGCAGGCTTCTTTGATAGCGACGTTGAATTCTTTGAGCTTCATTCCCATACTTGAGTTCCCTTGAGCCATCAACACCTTTCTTTTGAGGAAGAAACCTATTATATCTTCTTGAACCCTAAAACATACTTTAAACACTTGAATTTGATTAGTATTAAATAACTACATAAGCTTTATTATCATCAAAACACAAAATCGATGATTGTGACTTTTGGGCCAACAATCTCCCCCTTTTTCATGATGACAAAACATATGAGCTATTTAAAAGAAATGAAAGGAAATAGCTTTGAGAAAGCTCCCTCTCAAGTTATGCTTATCTATTAAGTACAAGATATCAACAAGTTATATGATTTTTATGACAATGTATAACAAAGACATTATAGCATGAACAAACTGATAATATATACTCAATAAATACTTCTTCCCTTTTTGTAATGCATTAAAAAGGCTAAGTAAAACAACTAAAAACAAAATTTAAAACAAATATAGATTTAAAAAAAAAACTCATGAATCTATAATACAAACATTTAATTCACCACAAATGAAAGAAAATCTATTAAAATAAAGTGGATTAGTAAAAATATCTGCTAGAAAAAAAAATCAGTTAAAACATAATCAATTTCGATATATCCTTTCTCATAGTGATATCTAAGAAAGTAATATAGAATATCTATGTGCTTTGTCTTACTTGTTGATTTACATTTTTAGTCATATGAATAATACTAGTATTATCACAAAATATTTTAATATGATCCTAATGCAAATCATAGTCAAGGAGAATATGTTTCATCCAAAGAACTTGTGCGCAATAAGTCCCAGCCGCAACATACTCCACCTCGGTGGTTGAGAGGGCTACAGAATTTTGTTTCTTGGAAAACCATGAAACAAGACAATTTCCTAAAAATTGATAAGTTTCACTAGTACTCTTCCTATCCATTCTACAACCGACATAGTCAGAATCCGAAAAACTCGTCATGAAAAATTGTCCGATCTTCGGATACCACAAGCCCATTCGAATAGTGCCCTTAAGATATATAATAATGCGTTTTACCGCAATTAAGTGGAACTCTTTAGGACAAGATTGGAATTTAGCACATAGACATACACTAAACATAATATCCGAGCTATAAGCCATTATATAAAGTAAACAATCAATCATACTTTTATAAATTTAATGTCTACATTTTACCTTGTTCATCCTTATCAAGTTTTGTTGTAGTAGCCCTGGGACTCTTGCTTGACTTTGCATCTTCAAGCCCAAATTTCTTGATGAGTTCCTTTGTGTACTTAGCTTGATTTATAAAAATTCCATCAGTCATTTGGTTGATTTGGAATCCAAGGAAGTAGTTTAGCTCGCCTATCATAGACATCTCAAACTCATTCTTTATGCATGATTCAAAGTCTATACAAAGCTTTTCATTAGTAGATCTAAATATAATATCATCAACATAAATTTGAATAATAAGGATATCACTATCTACATGCTTTGTAAACAAAGTGGTTCTACTTTTCATTTTACAAAACCATTTGAAAAAAGAAAAGTTAAAAGTCTTTCATACCAAGCTCTTGGACCTTGTTTTTAACCATATAAAGCTTTGTCTAATTTGATAACAAAATTCGTATGTGTAGGATCAACAAACCCGGGGGTTATTCAACATACACTTCCTCTTTAATAAAACCATTTAAAAATGCATTTTTGACATCCATTTAAAAAAGTTTGAAATCATTAAAAGAAGCAAAAGCAAGTGTAATCTGTATGGCTTCAAGCCGTGCTACGGGTGCAAAAGTTTTCTCAAAATTAATACATTTAATTTGGGTGTAACCTTGAGTCACTAATCTATCTTTATTCCTAAAAATATTATCTGACTCATCCAACTTATTCCTAAAAATTCATTTAGTACTAATGGTTGCTCTATCATGGGGTCTAGGGATAAGGGGTCAAACTTGGTTGCGCTCATATTGATTGAGCTCTTTTTGCATAGCAAGCAACCAATATGAGTCGCCCTCATCTTCGAGGATATTTTTTAGTTCTATGTGAGAAATCAAAACAAAATGATCACAAAAATCATGGAGTTTGGAGCGAGAAGTTACCTCCTTTGATACATCACGTATGATGAGTTCCTTGGAATAACTTGTAGCATATCTCCAATCATTTGGAAGTGGTTGTATTGGTGCCACTTCAACCTCTTGAACTTTACCTTGCTCATCAAGCTTTGGCTTATCTTTTTGGATTGGTGAGTCCTTCAAGTTTATTTTCTCCTTGTCTTCACTTAAAGAATCAATCACTACAACATTCTTAACAAAAGCATTAGATTCTTCAAACTTAACATGCATAGATTCTTCAATAGTTAGAGTAGACTTATTGAAGATTCTATAAGCTTTACTTGTCTTAGAATAAGCAACAAAAATAACTTCAAAAACTTTGGCATCAAACTTTCCTAAGTTATCTTTGGTGTTTAAAACAAAATATTTGCATTCAAAAACTCTAAAGTTAGAAACATTAGGCTTTCTCAAATTGTAAATTTCAAAAGAAATTTTGAAAATATTTTTACAAAAATAAATTCTATTTGATATGTAACATGAAGTGTTTACGGCCTTGGCCCATAAATATTAAGGGAGTCCGTATTCATTAATCATTATCCTAGCCATTTATTGAAGAGTACGATTCTTCCTTTTAACGACCCCATTTTGTTGTGGAGTTCTAGGACAAAATAATTCATGCTTAATTCTATTTTCTTCACAATAAGTGATAAAAGAATGGTTAATGTATTCACCACCTCTATCACTTCTTATGCGCAAAATTGAAAAACTTTTTTCTTTTTCAACACTTTTCCTAAAACATTAAAATGTGAAAAGGCTTGATCTTTATATTCCAAAAATAAAACTCATGTAAAATGAGAAAAATCATCAATCAAAAGAAAAACAAAACGATTTGCATTTAAACTCTTGGTTTTAGTAGGATAAAAAAATTCATATGCATTATCTCTAATAGTCTAGATGTCATGATATCCTTGATTAGTTTGAAAGAGTACTTGATTTGTTTTTCAAGTTGGCATGTATCACAAATACGGTTTTTTTCAAATTTCAAGTAAGGAATACCCTTCACTGATTCCTTAGAATTAAGTCTGGATAGATGGTCAAAAGAGACATGGCCTAATTTTCTATACCATAACCAAGAATCCTCATTAAAAGCATTTAAACATATAGCATTGCAATTCAAATTTAACATATTAATAATATATACATTATTTTTACGAAACCCGGAAAGAATGCAAGTATTGGTTTTACTATCTAAAACATTACAAGACAAATCATCAAAAATAACTTTAAAATCTCGATAACAATATTGACTAATACTCAAGAGGTTATGCTTGAGACCATCAACTAAAACAACATTTTCAATCAATAGAGATGAACCAATTTTAATGTTACTTATACCAATAATCTTGCTTTTTGAGTCATCTCCAAAGGTGACGGTGGCACCTTCATGATACCTTAATAGGGTTATGTTTGGACACATATATTGTATAAATATTATTACATTCCTACATATATTCTGTAATGAATATTGTAAATAACTTATCTTAATGTCCTAATTCATGCAGGGTATGATAGGGAGAAGATAATCATGAAATTTATCCAATTAAATTCAAAAGTTCAAAAGAAAGGGGATCGATTCAAATCCAAAGGTTCTAGAAGCTATCTTATCTGAAAACTGGATATATCAGATAAGATAATATCATCTCATTTCAAAGAAAAAATGGATTATTTGAAGACCCTATCTGTTTCGCTGAAGATAAATGAATATCTTATCAATTCTAGAAGACAAACTGAAAATCCAAGAAGATAAATGGATAGAGAGAAGATCAACGGATGAGATGAAGCAATCTAGTTTCAGATTCAGGCTGGATACAGTTTAGCATTTTAATCATATACCTAAGGTCAAATCTGATGATTCAAGTTGCTACAGAAAGAAGACATAAAGGGCTACAATTCTTCTGTTGATCACTCGTTCCAATTCAATCTGTCCATAAGTGATATTTAGCAATCAATACGCCAACAGCCTGCAGATCAGAATTGAATTTCTAGATAAATCAAATTAAGTTTGGAGATAAGGGAAGAATTCAAATTCAGAAATATTCAACTCTTCCTATCTTCATACATGTTCTATCCCTCTGGTTTTCTCCTATAAATACTCTCATACCTTGAAGGCAGAGGAGGACCATCTCAGAGAGAGCTTTAGTTTAGGTTTTTCTTTTCTTCTTCAATGTAATTTTTATTTTCTTTATTTTATTTTATTTTTAGGCTAGAGAGAGTTATATAATCAAAAGAGAAGAAAAGTTATTATAGAGTGACTCTATTATAATCTTTTCTTCAAGAAGCTTATATTGAAGGTGACAATCAATGGAGGTTTCCCACTTTTCTTCGTTGTGCTCAATCTCGCCGAAGCCATTCTTTCCTTTATTCTTTTCTACTACTTTGCTTTACTCCATATTAGGGTAAATTTCATTTATGGTTCAACAGTAGAGGTAAATATTCTTCTTTTATTTCTTTTTATTTCTAATCTTTCCATCACACTTTTCTTTATCTCTTTCTGGTTCCTTTCTTTTATAGATAAAACAACAACGATACCACCATCTCTTCTTCTACTATCTTATTCTTAACTTAACTTAACATTTTTTTCTTTTTATAAACTGAGAAGATAAGTATTAATTAGTTTTAGTAAATTAAAAGAAGAAACTTACATAACGCTTCCATCGCTGTCCCTCCCTGTGGATCACGACCCGTTAGCCCTAAGCTACACGGTAGAATTGAGGACCTAGCATTGTTCTAAATTTCTATATTTTTTTGTGCAGGTTTGGCTCGATCAAAATTTTTTTAGCGTTTACTAACATGCTAACTTCACTAATCTATAAACAAAAAAAAATCTTTCTTTAAAACTTTAAAAAAAAAACTTTCCTTAAAACTTTTTGAAAAGGAAATAATACTTTGACTAATTTTTGTAAAAAAATTAAGTTAATTTTAAGGAATAAGAGGATCATAATTAGGATTTCTTATACTTGGTCAAAATTAAATTATTTGTTGATTTTAAGGTTAGGAAGAAAAATTGGAAAAGTAATTTAGTCTTAATTTTTACCTTGATGAAATATGTATACTTTATACACTTACACACTTACACTTAGGGTTTCTAAAACAAAGATTCTTATGCCTTATATAAAAAATATATATATACATATATCAAAAAAAATCCTCTGATTAAGCTGGGTGTTTTGCCTCATAAAGTATAAGTATTCATGCCTAAAAGTGGTTCACATAAATAAAAATCCTTGGTTTTGTGACCTTATTTGCTCGAGTCCTAAGTCCTTCAGGGTGCTTTCTTACCCGGTGCCCTAAAACCGTCTGGTTTGAGAGTCACCGACTAAGGCTCGTTATATGGGCGAATTAGAAAGCCTAATGAGCTAAGGGATATTACCGCCATAAATTTAAAAAAAAAGAAAGGAAAATAATAAGACATAAGAGTTAGAGTTGATGAATCCTGAGCTAAATTTTCACGGTCACAAAATGCATATGACTTAGGGTAAAATAATGGACTAGATGAGAAATACAATTTTAATCCTTACCTTCATTGAAAATAAGTTTTTGAATAAAGACTAAGTTTAGGAATGACTAAGTTTTGATAATCCTATAACTTATAGATTACTTGAAATTTTACATTAATACTTCAAATATTTTTTCCCTTTCAAAATGCATTTTCGAAAATACTAACACTTTATTTCTTTTTCATCATGGATTTTGTGGGTGCAATCCACTGAAAATTCTCACGAGACAAAACTCGTCCTCTAGGGGTAACCTAGAGGTTTAACGGCTTGTTGCACGTGCTAAGTGCAGCCGTGATTCCTACAAAAGTGAGTTAGCTTAGTTTTTCTTCTCTCGTTGTTTTACTCGAGGACGAGAAAAAGATAAGTGTGGGGGTGTGTTTGGATACATATATTGCATAAATATTATTACATTCCTACGTATATTCTGTAATGTATATTGCAAATAACTTGTCTTAATGTCCTAATTCATGCAGGGTATGATAAGGAGAAGATAATCTAAAATTTATCCAATTAAATTTAAAACTTCAAAAGAAAGGGGATCGATTCAAATCCAAAGGTTCTAGAAGCTATCTTTTCTGCAAACTGGATATATCAGATAAGATAATATCATCTCATTTCAAAAAAAAATGGATTATTTGAAGACCCTATCTGTTTCGCTGAAGATAAATGAATATCTTATCAATTCTAGAAGACAAACTGAAAATCCAAGAGAATAAATGGATAGAGAGAAGATCAACGGATGAGATGAAGCAATCTAGATTCGGATTCAGGCTGGATACAGTTTAGCATTTTAATCAAAATGTTTACTACCAAAGGTCAAATCTGATGATTCAAGATGCTACAGAAAGAAGACTTAAAGGGCTACAATTCTTCTGTTGATCACTCGTTCCAATTCTATCAGTTGATAAGTGATATTCAGCAATCAACACCTACAATTCTTCTGTTGATCACTCGTTCCAATTCTATCAGTTGATAAGTGATATTCAGCAATCAATACGTCAACAGCCTGCAGATCAAAATTGAATTTCTTGATAAATCAAATCAAGTTTGGAGATAAGGGAAGAATTCAAATTAAGAAATATCCAACTCTTCCTATCTTCATACACGTTCTATCCCTCTGGATTTCTCCTATAAATACCCTCATACCTCGAAGGCAGAGGAGGACCATTTCAGAGAGAGAGCTTTAGTTTAGGTTTTTCTTTTCTTCTTCAATGTAATTTTTATTTTCTTTATTTTACTTTATTTTTAGGCTAGAGAGAGTTACATAATCAAAAGAGAAGAAAAGTTATTATAGAGTGACACTATTGTAATCTTTTCTTCAAGAAGCTTATATTGAAGGTGACAATCAATGGAGGTTTCCCACTTTTCTTCGTTGTGCTCAATCTCGCCGAAGCCTTTCTTTCCTTTATTCTTTTCTACTACTTTGCTTTACTCGATATTAAGGTAAATTTCATTTATGGTTCAACAGTAGAGGTAAATATTCTTCTTTTATTTCTTTTTATTTCTAATCTTTGCATCACACTTTTCTTTATCTCTTTCTGGTTCCTTTCTTTTATAGATAAAACAACAACGATACCACCATCTCTTCTTCTACTATCTTATTCTTAACTTAACTTAACAATTTTTTCCTTTTTATAAACTGAGAAGATAAGTATTAACTAGCTTTGGTAAATTAAAAGAAGAAACTTACATAACGCTTCCATCACTGTCCCTCCCTGTGGATCACGACCCGTTAGCCCTAAGCTACACGGTAGAAATGAGGACCTAGCATTGTTCTAAATTTCTATATTTTTTTGTGCAGGTTTGACACGATCAAAATTTTTTTAGGGTTTACTAACATGCTAACTTCACTAATCTAAAAAAAAAAAAATCTTTCTTTAAAACTTTAAAAAAAAACTTTCCTTAAAACTTTTTGAAAAGGAAAATAATACTTTGACTTATTTTTGTGAAAAAATTAAGTTAATTTTAAGGAATAAGAGGATCATAATTAGGATTTCTTATACTTGATCAAAATAAAATTATTTGTTGATTTTGAGGTTAGGAAGAAAAATTGGAAAAGTAATTTAGTCTTAATTTTTACCTTGATGAAATATACATACTTTATACACTTACACACTTACACTTAGGGTTCTAAAATAAAGATTCTTATGCCTTATATAAAAAAATATATATACATATATCAAAAAAAAATCCTCTGATTAAGCTGGGTATTTGTGCCTCATAAAGCATAAGTATTCCGCCTAAAAGTGGTTCACATAAATAAAAATCCTTAGTTTTGTGGCCTTCTTTGCTCGAGTCCTAAGTCCTTGGGGGTGCTTTCTCACCCGGTGCCCTAAAACCGTCTGGTTTGAGAGTCACCGACTAAGGCTCATTATATGGGCGAATTAGAAAGCCTAATAGAGCTAAGGGATATTACCGCCATAAATTTAAAAAAAAGAAAGGAAAATAATAAGGCATAAGAGTTAGAGTTGATGAATCCTGAGCCAAATTTTCTTGGTCACAAAATGCATATGACTTAGGGTAAAATAATGGACTAGATGTGAAATACAATTTTAATCCTTACCTTGATTGAAAACGAGTTTTTGAATAAAGACTAAGTTTAGAAATGACTAAGTTTTGATAATCCTATGATTTATAGATTACTTGAAATTTTACATTAATACTTCAAATATTTTTTCCCTTTCAAAATGCATTTTGAAAATACTAACACTTTATTTCTTTTTTATCATGGATTTTTTGGGTGCAATCCACTGAAAACCCTCACGAGACAAAACTCGTCCTGGCTTGTTGCACGTGCTAAATGCAATCGTCATTCCTACGAAAATGAGTTAGTTTAGTTTTTCTTCTCTCTTTGTTTTACTCTAGGACGAGCAAAAGATAAGTGTGGGTGTGTTTGGACACATATATTGCATAAATATTATTACATTCCTACATATATTCTGTAATGAATATTGCAAATAACTTGTCTTAATGTCCTAATTCATGTAGGGTATGATAGGGAGAAGATAATCATGAAATTTATCCAATTAAATTCAAAAGTTCAAAAGAAAGGGGATCGATTCAAATCCAAATGTTCTAGAAGCTATCTTATCTGAAAACTGGATATATCAGATAAGATAATATCATCTCATTTCAAAGAAACAATGGATTATTTGAAGACCCTATCTGTTTCGCTGAAGATTAATGAATATCTTATCAATTCTAGAAGACAAACTGAAAATCCAAGAGGATAAATGGACAGAGAGAAGACCAATGGATGAGATGAAGCAATCTAGATTCGGATTCAGGCTGGATATAGTTTAGCATTTTAATCATAATTTTCACTACCTAAGGTCAAATCTGATGATTCAAGATGCTACAGAAAGAAGACATAAAGGGCTACAATTCTTCTGTTGATCACTCATTCCAATTCTATCAGTCGATAAGTGATATTCAACAATCAATACGCAACAGCCTGCATATCAGAATTGAATATCTGGATAAATCAAATTAAGTTTGGAGATAAGGGAAGAATTCAAATTCAGAAATATCCAACTCTTCCTATCTTCATACACGTTCTATCCCTCTGGTTTTCTCCTATAAATACTCTCATACCTCGAAGGCAGAGGAGGACCATCTCAGAGAGAGAGCTTTAGTTTAGGTTTTTCTTTTTTCTTCAATGTAATTTTTATTTTCTTTATTTTATTTTATTTTTAGGCTAGAGAGAGTTACATAATCAAAAGAGAAGAAAAGTTATTATAGAGTGACACTATTGTAATTTTTTCTTCAAGAAGCTTATATTGAAGGTGACAATCAATGGAGGTTTCCCACTTTTCTTCGTTGTGCGCAATCTCGCCGAAGCCTTTCTTTCCTTTATTCTTTTCTACTACTTTGTTTTACTCGATATTAAGGTAAATTTCATTTATGGTTCAACAGTAGGGGTAAATATTCTTCTTTTATTTCTTTTTATTTATAATCTTTGCATCACACTTTTCTTTATTTCTTTTTGGTTCCTTTCTTTTATAGATAAAACAACAACAATACCACCATCTCTTCTTCTACTATCTTATTCTTAACTTAACTTAACATTTTTATTTTCTAAACTGAGAAGATAAATATTAACTAATTTTGGTAAATTAAAAGAAAAAACTTACATAACGCTTCCATCGTTGTCCCTCTATGTGGATCACGACCCGTTAGCCCTAGGCTACACGGTAGAATTGAGAACCTCGCACTGTTCTAAATTTATGTATTTTTTTATGCAGGTTTGGCAAGATCAGGTTACAAAATTATTGATATCCCAAGTCATGTGCGTTGAGCAACCGCTATCAAGATACTACCGCTCCCTACATCTTAGAGCCTTAGTGTGTACCTACATCAAATAATGAAGTTGTTAATTTTGATACCCATATTTTCTTGGGTCCTATGACGTTAGTACTTCAAATCCAAATATGATTATTAGAAGCAATTATGTGATTAAAATAAAATTTATTTAAGTAACTATTTCAGCCACAATCGGTACATGAATATACTCTACCATACATAAAAGCTTGATGTGTGTGATAAGCATGTGAAACTTGAGTATGCTTAATATGTGTGGCATATTTATGAGCATGAATTGTTGTGATTTAGAATTATAAGCATGTGTATGTTTCTCTGAAGTATTTTTCTTAGAAAACGTGGCATCTAATCTAGCCTTATCAAACTCACATTTTAAAACATTTCTCAAAGTGTTGATTTTAGTTTTTTAAAATAGAAATTTTACTTTCATCAATCATGAAAATTTTTTCTTTACATAAAATATTGTACGCATCAAATTCTTTTTGTGTAGATAAAAGAGTGATAGATAAATCATCCTTTTTTTAGAAAGAGTGATAATTTTATTTTGAAGAATTTCATTCTTCTTTTTGTTGGTCCCGAGATAATGCCAATTGTTGGATCTAAAATACACGTTAACACTCAAACAAAGATATTAGCGTTACAGAAATAAAGTACTTGTAATAAAGGAAGATAAATCATAGAAAATGCAAACACAAAGGTTTATCCTGGTTCGGTCCTCGTGACCTACATCCAGTTCCCAAGTCACCCGCTTGAGATTTTCCTTTATCCTTTGACTTTGTACACCCAAAATCAACACCTTGCACACCACTTGACAAATCCCCTTTGCCAAATGTGTACAACTCTTCTTACAATAAAAAAGACCACAACACCTTGTATAAACTCTCTTCAACTCAAAGACGCTCTTATACAATGCTCCTCTTTGAGTGATTACAAATGATCCTATAAGCCTTGAATCTATATGTGATCATGGACAAGGGCTATTATAGGTGGACTTTCAGAAATCTTCACAATAGAGTAGGAATTGGTGAAGAAAAAGAAACTGGAAAACAAGTTTTCAGAAAATCAGAATTTTGACAGAGTTTTTGGTCAGAAAACTTTTAATTTTAATTGGTGTCTTTAGCCTAAGTTAACAACCCTATTTATAACTGAACTCTATGGTTAGTTAGGGTTGTTATTAGGACAAATTTGAATATCTAATCGTTGGATACATTGGATAAAACACCAGAAAATAGAAACTGTCCAACAGTCAGAAACTGCCATTAGTCGACTTGAGATATGGGATTAGTCGACTAGGGTAGGCAATTTAGACTGGGTTAGTTGACTACAAAAGATATCAAGTCGACTAGGTCAAGATTAAATTAAAGGACAAGTTTCTGGAAACTGAAACTAGTCGATTAGCATTGTTTATAAGTCGACTATAACTTGTATTAGTCGACTAGTAATACTGATAAGTCGACTAATGCTGATAAATAGAAAGTTGATATCTTTTCAGGACAATACTTAGTCGACTATAAGACTTTTATAAGTCGACTAGACAATGTATTAGTCGATTACAAGAGGGGTCAAGTCAACTAATAGGAAGGGTCAAGTCTGCTAATAGGTAGTCAAGTCTACTAATAGGAAGGGTCAAGTCTACTAATAGACTAATGATGTGTATATGTATTTCAAGGCTTTTAACATTCTAATAAATATTACAATACACATCCATAGCCACTCTCTTTGGGAAGTCTTGATCATATAGAATTCTTGAATAGGCTTGTAAGATAGAGCTCCATTGAAAATGGCTTCATAAATGTTTCATCAAAAGCAAGTTCCAACATTCTCCCCCTTTTTGATGATGACACTTTGTGTGCACGAATACCCCCCTGCAGAGAATATGTTAAATGTTCTCCCCCTATAGAAAATATGTCCTCCCCTGCAGAAAAGGTTATAACAGATATAGAAATATATGTGTTCTCCCACTACAAAAAATATATCATAACATATATATATATGATAAATGTTCTGAATATTTTTCTTATCAAACTTCTTATATGATACCTGAAAGATAAACATTAGAATGGTACCAATCATTATAAGATCAAAGCATTAACCTTTACCAAACCGAATTTGAATTTGGTTTCCATCTGTTAGTATACACATAATTGCATGAATTACATATATCATGTATGTATGATGCAATATAAGTATTTTTACCAACAATGCTTAAGTTTTTAGGAATCCATATGAACTTGTTCTTAATTCTTTTTGAAATAGTATCAGTATTTCTTTTCACAAAAAAATTATATGCCTTACTAACATACGTAGATTTTCCAAAAAATTCAAGACCATAATGATTATGTGACATCTTTTGATATGATAACAAATCATTAAACTTTTCTTTTCCTTGATTAAATTTAGTCACATTTTTCAAAATCTCTTCATACTTCATTTTGAAAATTGACATGTCTTTATCTAAAACAGAAATTCTTTCATTTAAAGACATAGTTTCACTTTTCAATAAAATATTATTTTGTAATAAATTCTCATTATCCTTTTCAATGATGATATCACTTTTTCAAAATCATCTTTTTGAGAATTTATAGAAGAATTTGAGAAGCATAACAAGAATTTTCTTTGAAAAGTTTTTCATTTTCTTTTATCAAAACTTTATTCTTTTTCTTTTCATTCTTAAGATCATTGTATAATTCATGAAATGCATCTAAAAGTTCAGTATATTGTACCTCATCTTCTTCTAGCGCTATGTAGCAGATGTTGGCATGTTCAGTGGCTTTTTCTTCGTCAGAGGAAGAGGAATCACTGTTTTCCCATGATGATGCTTGGTAGTCTTTTTTCTTTCTGAACTTTTTGCTCTTGAATTTACCTTTGTTTTTGAGCAATAGATAATCCTTCTTCATATGACCTGATTTATTATAATTAAAACATTTAAACTTACCTTACTTTAAGAATTTTCAGAATTTTCTTGAAAGTATTGCCATTTCCTCTTCATCGTCATCTGAATTGTCCGTGTCTGATGGATGCATGAAAGGCAAGTTCTTTCTTCTTTGAGAGAGATTGTTGTTCATCCTTCTTTCTGTCTTCGAGTTGCACTTCATATGCCATTAGATCACCAATATGGTTTTCTAACGACATTGTTGGGAGATCATTCGCTTCTTCTATTGCAGTTGTCTTCTTCTCCAAATCTGAAGTGAGTGCACGAAGGATCTTGCGAACTTTTTCGACTTGGGTGTATTCCTTTCCAAGGAATGCTAAGGAATTGGTTATGTCAGTGAACCTTATAACCATTTCTAAGATGGTTTCATTCTCCTTCATTTTGAAAAGTTCAAACCTGTGGATAAGAATAGAAATTTTAGATTCCTTAACCTTATTTGTGCCTTCATGTGTTACCTATAGATTGTGCCATATTTGATTTGCAGAAGTGGCTGTTGACACACGGTTGAATTCTTCTTTGGTTAAGGCACAGAATAATGCATTCATTGCTTTGGCATCAAGGTTCACATTCTTCTTTTGATCATCACTCCACGCGGTGTACTTGGTTGTTGGCTTGGTGTACGATGCTTCTACTATGTTTCATAGTTCGTAGTTGAGCGACTGCAAATAGATCTTCATTCTACACTTCCAATAGTTGTAGTTAGATCCTTCAAATAGCGGTGGACATTGTGTAGAATGTCCTTCTTTGAATTGTGATGAAGGAAACTCCGTCACCATCCTTGTATGTTGTTGACTGGGTATGGAGGGCTTGTATGCCGGGCTGGGCTCTGATACCAATTGTTGGTCCCGAGATAATGCCAATTGTTAGATCTAAAATACACGTCAACACTCAAACAAAGATATTAGCCTTACAGAAATAAAGTACTTGCAATAAAGGAAGATAAATTACAAAAAAGATAAAGCAAACGCAAACACAAAGATTTATCCTGGTTCGGTCCTCGTGGCCTACATCCAGTCCCCAAGCCACCCGCTTGAGATTTTCCTTTATCCTTTGACTTTGTACACCTAAAATCAACATCTTGCACACCACTTGACAAATCCTCTTTGCCAAATGTATACAACTCTTCTTACAACCAAGAAGACCACAACACCTTGTACAAACTCTCTTCAACCCGAAGACGCTCTTATATAATGCTCCTCTTTGAGTGATTACAAATGATCCTATAAGCCTTAAATCTGTATGTGATCGTGGACAAGGGCTATTATAGGTGGACTTTCAGAAATCTTAACAATAGAGTAGGAATTGGTGAAGAAACAGAAAATGGAAAATAAGTTTTCAGAAAAACAGAATTTTGACAGAGTTTTGGTCAGAAAACTTTTGATTTTAATTGGTGTCTTTAGCCTAAGATAACAACCCTATTTATAGCTGAACTCTATGGTTAGTTAGGGTAGTTATTAGGACAAATTTGAATATATAATCGTTGGATAACGTTGGATAAAACACCAGAAAACAGAAACTGTCCAACAGTCAGAAACTGCCATTAGTCGACTTGAGATATGGGGTTAGTCGACTAGGGTAGGCAATTTAGACTGGGTTAGTCGACTACAAAAGATACCAAGTCGACTAGGTCAAGATTAAATCAAAGGACAAGTTTCTGGAAACTAAAACTAGTCGACTAGCAGAGTTTATAAGTCGACTATAACTTGTATTAGTCGACTAGTAATACTGATAAGTCGACTAATGCTGATAAACAGAAAGTTGATATCTTTTCAGGACAATACTTAGTCGACTATAAGACTTTTATAAGTCGACTAGACAATGTAATAGTCGACTACAAGAGGGGTCAAGTCGACTAATAGGAAGGGTCAAGTCTGCTAATAGGAAGGGTTAAGTCTGCTAATAGGTGGTCAAGTCTACTAATAGGTAAGGGTTAAGTCTACTAATAGACTAATGATGTGTATGTGTATTTTAAGGCTTTTAACATTCTAATAAATATTACAATACACATCCATAGCTACTCTCTTTGGGAAGTCTTGATCATGTAGAACTCTTGAATAGGTTTGTAAGATAGAGCTCCATTGAATATGGCTTCACAAATGTATCATCAAAAGTAAGTTCCAAAACTTTTTCATTTTTAGGTATTTCTTCTTTAGAAAATCATAATTATTTGAAAGTTCAACAAATGCATCTCCTAATTCATCTATAGTTAATTCACATTCATCAATGAATGATTCAGAAATTACCTTAGGTGTGTTATCATTTGCCATGAACCACAGGTTTGCCGTGTCCACCTCTTCTTTGGATTCACTTTCTAAATCTCATGTTGCTTTGAGAGCTTTCTTCTTATATGACTTCTTTGAAGTAGATGGTTTGTTTGAGGTAGATGGCTTATTTTTTATTTTCAGACATTCGGCAATGATATGTCCGGGTTTCCGACAGTTGAAACAAATGATTTTCTTGTCCTCCTTCCCTTGCCATCGTTTCCTATTGTTGAACTTGGCCTTGTTGTACATTCTCCTTACATTTTTCACAAGAAGGAAAGGATCTTCATCATCATCTTCTTCTTCATTATCGTCGGAGATGGTTTAGTAGTCTTAAAGGCAATCTTCTTTTTCTTTTGCGGCGCCGTTTCTTCTCTAGTCTTCCTTCCATCTCATGGGCCTTAAGGTTTCCAATAAGACTGATGAGCACCATCTCTTCTTTATTGTTTTGCTCCTTCAATATAGTAGCCTTGACTTCCCATGAGGGTGAAAGTGCACGAATGACCTTCCTTACTTTTTGATCATTGTCAATGGTAACACCTAAAAAAGTAAGACCATTAGTGATTTTAGTAAATTTTATAACTATATCATCAATGGAATCATGTTCATACATAGTTAAATATTTATATTGGGAACACAAGAGATCAATTTTAGCCCTGTTGACTTGTGATGCTCCCTCATGAGTGTCCACTAGGTGTGACCAAATCTCATAGGCAGATTTGTAATGAATGACCCTAACTATGTCGTCATCATTCAGGGCTTGAAGTAATGCATAATGTGCCCTTGCATTAGTATCAAATTCCTTGGTGGCAATGTCAGACCAAATGTCCTCATCACTAGCAGGTACACTAAAGGGTTTAGTCATCGCCTTTGTAACCCAGCTTCCTAGGGTTTATAAAAATACGGTCATCTTAACCTTCCATATAGGAAAGTTAAGGTCATCAAACTTGGGAGGAGTCTTAATACCTTCGGCCATTTTTACTATAGTGGATGAGAATGAAGATGTTAAAGAAGTGATTAGCAAATAGGCTCTCTCTAAAGTGGTTAAGCTAAACTCTAGAGACTAAAGTTTTGATACCAATTAAAATTACCCCTAGAGGGGAGTGATATGTGTAAAACTAATCAAATGCAAATTCTAAATAGTTTAAAATATATGATGCAAACTGATCACTCAAAATAGGAATTGAAACCGGATTCCCCGTGAAGGGCTCTGAACTTCTCCCTGTGATTCCTCTAGATAAGAGTGTAGGTGCTTAATTGCTATCTTGTTGAGATGAATATTGATCGACAAAAATGAATGAATGATAAACAAGTAAATGAAATGGAGACAATAAGACAATTGCAAATAAGAAAGATTTATTTCGAGGTTCGAGCTACTGCTCTCTGTCCCCGCCTCTACCACTGTGAAAGATTTCACTATCCACTAATGGATCTTCCACAAAGGGACCTTACAATAAGAAATTATAATCACTTGGAGTACACAACTTCCCTACTCAATCATCTGCACTAGAGGTAGCACAAAGCCAATTGAGAATAACAAGCCCTTGGTGATCAAGATCACTTATTGAAAAAAATAAAAGTGAAAGGATTTATCGTGTAGCTTTGGGCTAACAGATCGTGTCCATGAGGAGGAATGTGATGAAGCTTTTCGGTATTTTTGTTAAGTAACAAAGAATGAAGTTGGTGTCTTTCTTTTCAGTTAAAAAGAGAATGGAGAGATGGGAGATGATTAAAAGAAAATTTGCAAATTTAGAGAAGGCTTGGGAAAAGGTGATTTTTTTTATAAAGCTTGAAGAGTGATTTGTTGTTTTTTAATATACGAAGAAGATCTGGGCTCATTATCTCACTACTCAATGATATGTTCTTCTCTTGAAATCCTTAATGCCTCAACTTGGTCATAGGCAAAAATATAAGGTTGAGTTTAGAAAGTTTTAAGCAAAGCACATAAGATAGTTTAGAAAAGTTAACTCTTTTCTTTAAGAAATCGTCTTGAATTGAATGTTAAATCATCAAGTAGTCCAAGTATGAGATAAAAACAAGTTCAAGAAGCATTTTTAAAAAAAGTAGAAGTTTAAAAATTCAAACCCATCCTCATGTGCCTTCAGGAACACTTTCAATAAGAAAAGCTTAGTTTAGGCATGCAAATGATTCATTGGGTCTTTTCATCAAAAACCATTCAAAAAGAAGAGGAATCGGAGAGAGGAATAATAGTGAGCCCAGAAAATGAAATAAGCTACTCATGAAAAATGAAAAACAATGCAAGTAAATAAAGCAAGACATACCGTGAAATGGAGTGGAAGAAGAGAAAGCTTGATCCTTTTATTGATGTCACTTCCATCTTCATAATACAATCACTCAATTCCTCTCTCTCACTGGTATTTGAACTGAACTATAAATTACAAAACAGAGTTACAACTTTTATACTATCTAACAAAGAGCCTAAAACCTTAAAAACAAAGACAAAAACTAAGTTTAAGTTCTGATCTCTTTTTCTGTACAAAACCCTGCCTTTTATAGGCATAATCTCAGAGGGAAAGGAGTGAGGAGATAAGGGGAGCAAACGCTCTCCTTATCTCCACTAACAAGCCGCGGATCCGCGGCCCGCCAAGATGTGGCCAAGTGGCCACATCCTGCTGGAGATGCGGTTGGCGTGGGCTTAAACTCCCTTTTATCTTGCTGCATTCATTGTTTCAACTCCTGGATTTGACGAACGATCTTTGATTGTTGGCTTTAACCACTTGATTTGAGAAGATCCATTTCAGCCGATTTTCAACCTCTCTAATTTGCCAAGATCGGCCCTGATTTCTTGATTTCGAAGTTATTCTGAGTTAAATCAGAATTTGATGGGCTTTTGGGCTCGTTTCTCTTTCCTATCCTTTAGCAATGGGCCTACATTTTATAAAGAAAAATAGGACTTATTAATATATTTATTTAGATAATAAGCATGATAATGTGACAATATGTATGCAATATATGTGACCGATCACACCCTCGCACTTATCTTTTGCTCGCCCTCGAGCAAAACATCAAACTAATCCTAATCAATTATTAGACCACTTTCGTAGGTCACTCGATTGCACTTAGCATGTGCACCAAGTCGTTAAACCTCTAGCTTACCCCTAGAGGACGAGTTTTGTCTCGTGAGAGTTTTCAGTGGATTACACCCACAAAATCCATAAAGAAAGAGAAAAATGTTAGTATTTTCGAAAAGCATTTTGAAAAAGAGAAAATATTTGAAGTATATTTGTAAGAGTTTAAGTAATCTATAAGTTATAGGATTATCAAATTTTTCATTCCTGAACTTAGTCTCTATTCAAAAACATGTCATCAGTCAAAGTAAGAAGTCAAATTATATTTCTTATTTAGTCTATTACTTTACCCTGAATCATATGCACCATCGTGACTGTGAAGTTTGACTAAAGGTTCTTTAACATTAAGTCATATGCCTTATTTATATTTATATTATTCCTCAATTTCATTAGGCTTTCTAATCTGCCCATGTAACGAGCCTTTAGTCGGTGACACCCAAGCCAGATAGTTTTGGGGCACGAGGTGAGAAAACACCCCTAAAGACTTAAACACTCGAGCAGATTAGGCCACGAAACCAAGGTTTTTATTATAAAATGTACCTCTTTTAGGCGTGAATACTTATACTTTATGAGGCACAAATACTCATCTTAATCAGAGGATTTATATATATATTTTTCATGCTTATCTAATTATCTTTTGTATAAATACCAAGGCTTGCTTGGGCCAAAACACCTAGCTAATCAATAATTAGATTTGCATTTATTTTTTTTATTAGGAATAAGAATTTTTGTCTTTGAACCCTAAGTGTGTAAGTGTATAAAGTGTGCATATTTCTTCAAGGTAAAGATCAAGTCTAAATTATTTTCATCAATTTTCTTCCTAACCCTGAAAATCAAACAGGTTATCTTATTTTGACCAAGTATAAGAAATCCTAGTTATGATTTTCCTATTCCTTTAAATTGACTTAAATTCTTACAAAAATATATATCAAAATATTGTTCTTACCCTTCAAAAAGTTTTATATATATATATTTTTTTTTTCTTTTTTTTTTCTTTTTTTAGTTATATTAGTCATGTTATTGCCCTCCCCCACACTTATCTCATGCATTGTCCCCAATGTATAAAAGAAATATATAGATGCATGAAATAAAATGGAAAAGAGGAAAGTTACCGATACACTGAGTCAAAAAGACCCATAACCATTTCATTAACCGATACCGATTCTAACAAAGATTTAAGGCGTTGACCATTTACCTTAAAGTCATTTCCGTTCTAGGTGTTACTAATCTCTACAGCACCGTGTGGAAACACGATTTTTACAATGAATGGCCCAGTCCATCTTGATTTTAATTTTCCTGAAAAAAGATGAAACCTAGAATTATAGAGTAAGACTTTTTGTCCAGGGACAAAGGTTTTTCTTATGATATGTTTATCATGAAAAATCTTAACTCTATCTTTAGTGATCTTAGCATTTTCATAGGCCTCATTTCTTAACTGCTCTAATTCAGAAATTTATAATTTTCGAAGGTCACCTGCCTTGGTCAAGTCGAAATTCAACTGCTTGATTGCCCATAAAGCCCGGTGCTCTAACTCAACGGGTAGGCGACAAGATTTACCATAGACTAACCTATAAGGAGACATCCCTAGAATCATCTTGAAAGCGGTCCTATAGGCCCATAGGGCATCTACAAGTTTGGTGGACCAATCTTTCCGGTTTTGGTTCACAGTCTTCTCCAAGATAAACTTGACTTGTCTATTGGAAATCTCAACCTGCCCACTTGTTTGATGATGATAAGGTATGGACAACTTGTGATTTATGGCATACTTTCGTATAAGAGCTTCAAAGGATCTATTGCAAAAGTGAGTGCCATTATCACTGATGATAGCACGAGGGGTTCCGAAGCGTGAGAAAATGTTCTCTTTCAAAAACTTTATGACAACTTTGTTATCATTAGTTTTACTAGGAATGGCTTCTACCCACTTGGACATATAGTCCACAGCAACCAATATGTATTGGTTTCCAAATGAATTAGGAAATGGACCCATAAAGTCAATGCCCCAAACATCAAAGAGTCTATTTCTAGAATTGGGTTGAGGGGCATCATATCTCATTTTGAGATCCTTCCTACCATCTAGCATTTAGGGCACGTCTTGCAAAATTCATAAGTATCTTTGAACAAAGTGGGCTAATAGAACCCACTTTGTAGCACTTTTTCAGCAGTCTTGCGGGGACCAAAGTGTCCACCGCTTGCAAGCTCGTGACAAAAGGATAGAACACTCTTAACCTCCTCATCGGGAATGCCTCTCCTAATAATTTGGTCAGAACAGTACTTAAAATGATGCAGTTCTCCCAAAAGAAATACCGGACTTGGGATAAGAACCGGTATATATCATTTTTGAACCAATGAGATGGAGTTTGGTTTGTGACTAAGTAATTTACTATATTAGCAAACCAAGGTTCCCTAAAGATAGCTAAGAGATTTTCATCAGGAAAATTCTCATTTATGGGAATTCATTGCATGGAGAATTAGGGATTCGTGAGATATGGTCAGCAGTAACATTTTCTACGTCTTTCTTGTCTCGAATCTCGAGATCAAATTCTTGAAAAAGGAGGATCCAACGAATGAGTCGGGCCTTGGCATCCTTCTTCATCATGAGGTACCTAAGCGCAGAATGATTGGTTAAAATGGTGGTTTTGGACCCTAGTAGGTAGAGACGAAATTTCTTTGAGGCAAAAACTACTCCCAAGAATTCCTTCTCAGTAGTAGTGTAATTCAATTGAGCATCGTTGAGAGTCCTACTAGAGTAGTAAATCACGTGCTGCTTGTTATCAATGCGTTGTCCTAGGACAGCGCCTATGGCAAAATCAGAAGCATCGCACATGATTTCGAATGGCTTAGACCAATCCATAGCAAATATGATTAGTGTAGAAATAAGCTCTCTCTTAAACTTCTCCCAAGAATTCATACATTCAGCATCGAAAGTGAAGGACACATCCTTAGCTAACAGATTAGTCAAGGGCCTAGAAATCTTGCTAAAATCCGTAATAAATCTTCGGTAAAAATCGGCGTGTCCTAAGAAGGATCTAATATCCTTCACGCTTTGGGCATGGGAAGCTTTGCAATAACCTCAATTTTGGCTCTATCCACTTTAATTCCTTTCTTGGAGATTTCATGACCCAAGACAATTCCATGATTCACCATGAAGTGGCATTTCTCCTAGTTCAGTGTCAGATTTTTCTCAGCACAATGTTGGAGGACAAGTTCTAAATGGTGTAGACATTGAGTGAACAAATCTGCGTAGATGGAGAAATCATTCATGAAAATTTCTAAGAATCGTTCTACCATATCAGAAAAAAGACTCAACATGTAACATTAAAACATTGTTGGGGATTGCATAAGCCGAAAGGCATTCGATTATACGCAAATGTCCCAAATAGACATATGAATATTGTCTTTTCTTGGTCCTCAGGAGCAATAGGAATCTGATTATACCCCGAGTAATCATCCAAGAAACAGTAATACTCGTGGCCTGCCAAACATTCAAGCATTTGATCAATAAAGGGAAGTGAAAAATGGTGCTAACGAGTTGCAGTATTAAGCTTCCTATAGTCAATGCAAACTCGGATCTTCATGGTAGGTCGAGTTTGGACCAACTCTTTGTTCTCATTTTTCACTACAGTGAAACCGGATTTCTTTGGAACCGCGTGGACAGGACTGACCCATTGGCTATAAGAAATGGGATAGATTATCCCATTGTCTAAGAGTTTCACAATTTCAGTATGAATAGCCTCTTGCATTATAAGGTTTAACCTACGCTGCGGGTCTCTTTTAGGTGTTGCATCTTCATTAAGATGAATGCGATGTTGAACTATGGTTAGACTCAATCCCTTTATATCAGTCATAGTCCAACCAATGGCTTCCCTATGTTTTATTAAAATTGCTTTAAGATCTTCTTTCCCGTTATTTAAATGGGAGGCGATGATGATAGGAAAGGTCTCTTGTTCGCCTAAATAGACGTACTTGAGATGCGCATGTAAGGCTTTCAATTCTAAGGAAGAGGAAGGCTCACTGGAAGGATAAGTCAAATTTGTTGGCTCCATATTTGGTGAAATAGGGTTTGAGGCCCAATTCACAGCTGACTCAACAGCCTGATCAAGATTAAAATCATCAGACTCTAATCTGAAGTCACACTCAGTTTCTAGTTCCAATTCTTCCCTATGTTCACTTGTTAAGTTCTCAATGAGGTTAACTTCAAATGTTTGGTTCTCAACATCACGGGGTTGTTTTCCTAGATTGAAGACATTGACTTCTCTAGTCATGTCCCCAAAGGTTAACCTCATGGACCCATTCCTACAATTGATGATGGCATTGGCAGTAGCAAGGAATGGTTACCTTAGGATAATAGGAGTTTGAGCCCTAGGATTGGACACAGGTTGTGTCTCTAGAATTATGAAATCAACGGGGTAAATAAACTCCCTGACCTGGATAAGGACATCAGTAATCTCGCCTTTTGAAACTTTCACTGAACGGTCAGTTAGTTGGATAGTGACTCGAGTTGGACTAAGATCGCCCAACCCGAGTTGTTGATAAACTGAGAATGGAAGCAAGTTAATACTTGCCCCCAAATCAAGAAGTGCGTGACTAATCTTGGTTTGTCCTATGGTGCAGGCAATGGTGGGAAAACTTGGATCCTTGTACTTGACAGGGATCGGACTCGACAGTAGCTCACTAATGTTAGTGGCTAAGAAGACCTTTTTGGGTACATTAGTCTTTCTCTTCTTGGTTCACATGTCCTTAAGAAACTTAACATAGGATGGGACTTATTGGATGGCATCAAGAAGTGGCACATTTATCTTCACTTGATTGAAGATCTCAATTATCTTATCCATGTATGGATTTTGCTTGCTGTTGTTCAGCCTATTAGGAAATGGTACTATAGGCTGGTGCACCTGACTGGTTGACTTATCTTTTTCAGATTTGTCAAATTTGAAAGGATTGGGATTAAATGAGGTGGATGCTTGATTGTGGTTGTGCTGAATGGGATTAGATGGTATTGACACTTAATTATCAACTTTCTTTTCTGACCTCAATGTATGAACAACATTACATTGATTCATTAATTGATCCTCAGCCAAATGAGCTTGTTTAGAATTCCTAGGATTCGTTATTGGCTGACTAGGTAAGGTACCCTTTTGTTTCTCATTCTGTGGAGTGGCTAATTGACTCATTTGAACCTCTAGCCTCTATATAGTTTGCATGAGAGAATCTTGGTTCTTCATGTATCTTTCCATGTTTCTCTCAAAGTCAGTCATTCTCCTTTCTAATTGAGGATTCTGGAAGGAAGATTGTGGAGCTTGGTTTGGAAAGCTTTGTTGATAGTTTGAAAAGTTAGGTGGATGGTTGAGAGAATTATTATGAAAATTGAAAAAGTTGGCTTGATGATTGGAAGAATTATTGGCATGATGGAAGTGGCTACCATGATTTGACCGTGAGTGGTCATTATTATTTTGGCTCCATGAGAAATTCGGGTGATTTTCTCCATCCAGGATTGTACGTTAGTGCGTAAGGGTTATTGTTCGGCCTTAAAAAGGCCATATTCATCGGTTCAGGGTATTGTTGCTGAGTCTGAAACACAAGACACTCCTCAAACACATGATTCATGACTTGACAGTAAGTACAGCCCAGAGTTGAAAATTGGTTTGGGCTGACTTGATTGACTGGATTTGGTTCCTTAGTTTCTAAAACTTTCAATCTTCTTGATAGGTTAGCTAACTTAGCCTCATTAGCTATGGATGATTCAATGGAATAGAGAGCTCCTTTTGAAGAGATGGAGTTTGAGTTCCTCGAGGTTTCACTAGAAAGTTCCTATTAGATGGTCTTTTTTGCTAGATTCTCATATAAATCCCATCCTTCATTTTTATCCTTCTGTAAGAATCCCCCTTGACACATGCTTTCTAAGAGGGTCTTAGTCGAATAGTCTAAACTGTCATAAAGAATTTAGCATTGTCGTCCTATTCCATGATGAGGACGTTGGACAAGGAGGTCTTTAAAGCATTCAAAGTACCTCCAAAACAGTTCACTAGGTTCTTCCTTTAATTGCATGATGTTCTTCCTAATGAAAGCGGTCTTATAAATTGGATAGAATTCTTTAAGAAGACCTTGATGAAACCATCCCAAAATGTGATAGAGCCGGCCGTTAAGCTATAAAGCCATTTCTTAGCCAAGTCCTTAAGAGCGAAAGAGACAAATCTCAACCTAATAGCATCATCTATAAGGTGTGGGATTTTCATCATTAGACATACTTTCTCAAATTCACTTATGAAGAAATAAGTATCTTCGGACTCTAAGCCATGAAACTTGGGGAGTGTGTTGATGAACTGAGGCTTGAGCTTAAAATTGTATTCACCAACCTATGAAAGTTGGATGCAAGATGGAAGTGAGGTTCTAATGGGATATAACCTATCCTGCAAAGATGTCAGTTGAGCCATAACTGGATTTGGTCTTGGTTTAAACTTGGTTGGTGATGTGTTTCTAGTCAACTTAGATGAATTAGGGTCTCTTGACCACACTTGCATACACAAACACAATCACAATCACAAACAAGTTTATGAATGTCAACAAGAGTAATTAACCAAGCCTAGTCTAAGGTAACATGACCTAGGTAACTCCTAACTGGTTGATTGTCCACAGGAGGTATAATGCAAACTTTGACCACAAGCTAATCAGCCAGGTCAAGGCAAGATTGGTGGGGGGTATCCGCGCAAAAGCAACGGGCCTAATTAAGCAAAACCACCAGCCTTCGGGATTTTGCCCCTCAATCCCTTTCCTAGACACTGATTTGGTAAGAGTCAAATTCTAACACCTTCCTTCTTAGGATAACTCCTAGTAAGTTCGAGATGTCCTTAAGGCCAACGTCTATTAGATTTTAATTAGGCTTAGGCTGTGCGTACTTGGAGATGGTTTGTGGGCTAAGAAAGGGTAATGAGTTCCCCACCTTATCTTGATTTGGGTTTTGCCCTTAGAATTGATTGTGCAAAGTGTGCAAGATATTGAAAAGTAGCATTCAAAAGCAAATATCACCCAAGAATGTCTCCTAAACTATATGCTATGCATATGTACCTTGTCTCTAGCATCTTCAACAGTAATTGTAAAGTAAACGTAATTAGACAAATGCCTATAATGCAAGTCTAAACGTTTCTTTAAGCAATTAACAATCACTCAGATTACTGTTGGATTAAAACAGGGATTATAAATATTAGATATAGCGAGAATAATAACACACAAAAAATTTTACTTTTGTGAGCAATATGTCTTGCAAAAAGAGTTTTTAGTAGTGCAACAAAAATTTTAACTTTTGCAACGCAATTTCTTAAAATTCTGTTTCCTACTTTCAAGAGTAGGGGCACAAAATACTAAGTCTTCTCTTGCAAAGCTTGAGTGCTAAATCTGAATCTTGACGTCCCTGAAACAAGACACCAAACTTGTTAAAAAAATACACCGTTCCCTCCCCGGCAACGGCGCCAAAAATTGATTGAAAAAAATAAAAGTGAAAGGATTTATCTGTAGATTTGGGCTAACGGTCGTGTCCATGAGGAGGAATGTGATAGAAGCTTTTCGGTGTTTTTGTTAAGTAACAAAGAATGAAGTTGGTGTTCCTTTTAAGTTGAAAAGAGAATGGAGAGAAGGGAGATGATTAAAAGTAAAATTGTAAATTTAGAGAAGGCTTTGGAAAAGGTGATTTTTTATAAAGCTTGAAGAGTGATTTTTTGTTTTTTAATATACGAAAATGATCTGGGCTCACTATCTCACTACTCAATGATGTGTTCTTCTCTTGAAATCCTTAGTACCTCAACTTAATCATAGGTAAAAACATAAGATTGAGTTTAGAAAGTTTTAAGCAAAGCACATAAGATAGTTTAGAAAAGTTAACTCTTTTCTTTAAGAAATCGTCTTGAATTGAATGTTAAATCATCAAGTAGTTCAAGTATGAGATATAAAAAAGTTCAAGAAACATTTTTAAAAGGAGTAGAAGTTTAAAAATTCAAACCCATCCTCATGTGCCTTCAAGAACACTTTCAAAAAGAAAGGCTTAGTTTAGGCATGCAAATGATTAATTGGTTCTTTTCATTAAAAACTATTCAAAAAGAAGAAGGATCAGAGAGAGGAACAATAGTAAGCCCAGAAAATGAAATTAGCTACTCATGGAAGACGAAAAATAATGCAAGTAAATAAAGCAAGACATACCTTGAAATGGAGTGGAAGAAGAGAAAGCTTGATCCTTTTATTGATGTCACTTTAATCTTCAGAATACAATCACTCAATTCCTCTCCCTCACTGGTATTTGAACTGAACTACAAATTACAAAACAAAGTTACAACTTCTATACTATCAATCAAAGAGCCTAAAACCTTAAAAACAAAGAGAAAACCAAATCTAAGTTCTGGTCACCTTTTGTGTACAAAACCCTGCTTTATAGGCAAAACCCCAGAGGGAAAGGAGTGAGGAGATAAGGGGAGCAAACGTTCCCCTTATCTTCACCAACAAGCAGCGGATCTATGGCTTGGGCCGCGGATGGATGTGGCCAAGTGGCCACATCCTGGTGGAGATGCGGTTGGCGTAGGCTTAGACTCCCTTTTGTCTTGCTAGATTCACTGTTTCAACTCCTAGATTTGATGAAACGATCTTTAATTGTTGGCTTTAACTGCTTGATTTGGGAAGATCCATTTCAACCGGTTTTCAACCTCACTAGTTTTTCAAGATCTGCCTTGATTTCTTGATTTCGAATTTATTCTGAATTAAATCAGAATTTGATGGGCTTTGGGCTCGTTTCTCTTTCTTATCCTTTAGCAATGGGCTTACATTTTATAAAAAAAAATAAGACTTATTAATATAATTTATTTAGATAATAAACATGGTAATGTGACAATATGTATGCAATATATGTGACCGATCAATCACAGACACTATCTTACAACTCTCTTATAAATTCCTATAGAGTATAAAGTAGATTTGAAGCTCAAGGATGTATGTGAGAGTTGAAAATCAGAATAGAGAGAATATAAGAGCAGAAAACTTAATTAAAACTTTGAAATTTTAAAGCACAAAAGAAAACTTTGAAACTTTTTATCTTTGAAGGCAAAAACTTTGATTTTCAATAGAATTTGTTGTGATATAAACTCAATCTCAATGACCCTTTATATAGGCCATAGAAAAACACATTTAGAATAGTTTACCAAGTCATAAAGGGAAGAATTTAACCCTTAGAATTCAAACCACCACGTTTTAAAAATATGTTAAAAAAACAAAATTTGAAATCTGACCGTTATGGCCATTCTGGCAGTCTATCGGTTAACCGGCCGGTCGACTAGCCATTTCAAAAATTTTATCGTTGGCTCTCGGTCGACCGATCAGTCGACTGGTGTTTAACCAAGACCAATTTGATTACAGTCGGTCGACTCATTGGTCGACCGCAGGAGGGGATCGGTCGACCGGTCGGTCGACCGGGAACGTGCACCAACATGCACATCCCAACTGCCAGAGTTGCGGTCGACTGTTCTGGCCTGTAATAGGCACAATCGACTGCCCGGTCGGCTGACCAATGCCAAAACCATATCCAAGGCCAGTTTTTAAAATAAAGAAAATTTTTAAATAATTTTATATGGTTTTGAAAGGGGTTAATACATGTATAGCAAGGAGATAAAAGTTCTAAACTAAGATATAAATAATGTGGAACAAGTATCAAAATCAAACATGTTAAAAACACTGATACAAAATAAACTGATCTTTTGAAAACGTGCATTTTTGTGTGTGTGTGTGTGTGTGTGTGTGTGTGTGTGTGTGTATCTTTTAGTATCAAATCTCTATTCTACTCTTTAACAAACTAGATTCTTACAAGATTCTAATAACTACAAGATCTTCAAGCGGGCTTCTCTGATAGCAACGTTAAATGCTTTGAGCTTCATTCCCGTACTTGCGTACCCTTAAGCCATCAACACCTTCTTTTAGAGGAAGAAACCTGTTATATCTTCTTGAACCCTGAAACATACTTAAAACACTTAAACTTGATTAGTATAATAATAACTACATATGCTTTATTATCATCAAAACACAAAATCGATGATTGTAACCTTTGGGTTAACACATGTATAGAGGACTCATGTCAACAGGACTATTTATATCATCACAACACAAAGAATAATCAAAATTGGCATTTTCATTAAGGACCCATTTGTCACCATTATCGGTGGAATTATTACAATCAGGATCATCAGATACGCTATAATTTGTTCTTCATTAAAATACTGTTGGATCATCTCCTGATTCTGAGTGCGCTTAGTTGCTGCTATCGATATTATCTGGCAACGATTTTTTTACCACTTACCATTCTCTTATAAAGTAGGGAATTAGTGAAGTAGTTCTCCACTCCTTTGAATGGCTATATTTCAACAACACTGTCCTAACCATCACCTTGTTATCTATATATTTAAAGCAATGATGGAGTGTGGAAGGTACAACTCAGTTGGCATAGATCCAAGGCCGTCCGAGTAAGAGATCGTAAGATGTGTCAGCGTCAATCACGTAACACGTCACTTCTGATTTTAAGTCTACGATTTGGCACCTGAGACGAATCTTACCCGGAGGGTGACTACTCCAAGTGTTAAAGCCATATATAGCTATAGTCGTAGTTGAAACATGCTCTGTGGGATGCCGAGAAAATAATGAAGTCTTTTAGGGATGATGCTTAAAGCAGACCCCGGGTCGACTTGTATTCTCTCGATGTGTGTGGACCCAATGTACCCTGTGTAGTACAAGGGCATGTCATGTCGGTTGTCCTTAAGAAGCATGTCTTCAGGAGTGAAGGTGACGCATGGTACTTGTTGTTATACCATATGACATTGGGGACATGAAGCTCATTCATCCTTTGTAGAGATTGAAGGTACTTGTCTCAGAAATGATTCTGAATCAGCAAGTGCATCCCTAAGTGCCTCTGTTGTTTTCTTTGAGAGGCGGAGTAGCCTCGTGCAGGGTAATACGAGATAGAATATTGGCCAATTGCGCGCCAATATGTCGAAACGAAAAGGAGCATTGAGTCCTTGGGAAGGATTCTTCTTCAAGGATTCACCAAAGCGAATCTCCTTCTGCTTATCTTTATCCTTAGGCATGGGGCCTGGACAGGTGCAGTGGTTCCCAACGTCGTTGGTGGTTGTGCCCCGTCGGGTATCTGGTCGCACTGTCACAAGTACTATTTATCAGACTGTATGCCTACTAGCTGCGAGATAGCAAGTTGTGTTGCTAAGGCAAGCTTCTCTTCTTTTGAGTCACTGAGAGAGGGTACAGTCACAAAGTCATCATCTGTTGCGAGAGAGACGATATTGCATGACTTACCTTTGAGCTTGGGCTTGCTAGTTTCCCATTTCTTACTTTGATGATATCTGATTAGACCCACATGACTCTCCAGATTCTGTCATCATTAGAATAAGGCCCTTAGCTTTTTGGTTTTCAACCATTGGATTGATGACGTCTAATCTGGCCTTAGGGACAGGGACTAATCCATCTTGGATAGTCATCTTCGGGAAGATCTCGAAATTAAGAGTCACCATATTAGCGGTGACTATCTTTTGTTCTGACTTAAGAGTCAGAACTCCAGCACCACCAATGCTTGGATCTTGTCCTTGAGGACAAAGCATCTACTGGTAGGATGATGCACGATCCTATGAAAGAGGCAGTAGTTGAGATCATTCGTACGCCCTACTTCATTAGGACGCCGAACTTCAGGTAACTTGAGTTTGTTACCCTTGTGAAGTAAGTGGAAGATTTACCACCTGTTTGTCTTTGAAGGAGTACACCTTTGGAGGGAATTTCAACTCCTGGTTGCCATTGGTGTCGTTCTTCTGCTTTGGTTGAGCTTCCCCTGATAGTTCAATATCGTTTTCTTCCCCTTTGATTGGGAAGATTGAGTTGCATCACACCCCTTGGTATTGACCCCCTACTTGTTCTTGGGCACTGAAGGTTCAAACTTCTTAGCTGATTTCTCGGCTGTCTCAGCTTGCTCCACAAGCTCCTTCCATGTGTGGACTTTGACACCTCCCATACGTATTTCTCTTTGTCGAGTAAATTATGTCGGCATGTCTGGAGCAACATGGACAATGGCATGCCAGCGGGGCATATAAGAGAAAGGTTGCGGAATCTCTCAATATATTCCCGCACGGATTCTCCTCTTTTCTGGACCATCGAGGGGAGCTTATCCATAGTCACCTCGGTGTCATCCTCGTAAAATCGAGAGAAGAACCAGGTTTTTAGGTCAACCCAAGAATTGATGGAGCCGCTGGGCAGGCTCCTGAGCCGATCAAAGGCCACCCCCTTAAGGGTGCCGATGAATAGTCTAACCATGATGGCATTGTTATCTATTATATTACCAGTTTGAGATCAAAAGTAATAGGTATGCTAGTTGGGTGTCGCACACATGCGTTGCATGTTTTCATATCATATGTGTCACATTTTCACAACTTTTTTAAAATAAAACCCTACTATTAATGTATTTTAATGCCCAGTGGCGTGTAGGATAATTCAGGAAGAAAAAAAGAGAATGACAGATTTATCTAAATTAAATCTAGAAATTCAAAAGAAAGGGGATCAATTCTATTTCAGAGGTTTTAAAGGCCATCTTATCTGAAGACCAGGTACATCAGATGAGATAATATTATCCAAAGTCAAAAAAATAGATTAGAAGAAGACCCTATCAGTTTCGCTAAGGATAAAGAGATAGATCATCAAATCTAAAGCTGAAATTAAAAATCTAAAAGGATAAATGGATAGAGAGAAGTCAATAGATGAGATAAAGCAATTTAGACTCAGATTCAGACTAGATATTCAGACTGGATACATTTTACTATTTTAATCATAAGTTTCGCTATCGAAACTTAAATCTGATAATTTAAGATGATCCAGAAAGAAAACTTAAAGAGCTACAATCTTAGATTGTTCATTGCTTTTAATTTATCATTTGATAAGTTATATTCAGCAATCAACACACCAATAAGTTACAAATTAATTTAAATTTTCACATCAAAACAACTTTGGAGATAAGGGGAGAATTCAAATTCAGAAATAGCCAACTCCCCCTATCTCTCCACTTGTCTTCCCTATCCATTTCTACTCTATAAATACCCCACACATCATAAACAAAGGATGATGAAGCAGAGAGTAGAAGTTAGGCTATTTTGTAGTTTGTAACTTAGTTTTTTTATTTTCTTTTATGTAGTTTTTATTTTACTTATGTAACTGAGAGAAGAGGAGAGTTTCATGGAGGAATGAGAGCAAAACTTGTAATGAGGATGACACCGGTATAAGTAAGTCTTTTCTTTCATTGTTATTTGAATCAAATTGAAGTTTCTTTTCTTCTTTACTGTTATTTTTTTTGCTTTCCTATTCTGTGTTTGTGAATCCAAATAACTTCAATAGCCTCAAAGTTGCATTACCCTTGCAAGTGTCATTGATGTCTTATGGTGATGGATAGCCATTCCTATGGCAGTGTAGCCTGCCCCATCATTTTGTAGTATAAATTAGGAATGTGGAAGATCCTATTTGTCATACTTCGCTCGCCCTCAAACAAAGGTACATCATCGATATGGGTCAAAGGTAAGCAAGCGTCGAAGAGGTAAGTTAGTATTTTTTAGGGTTTAACTTTTTTCTTTAATTTTTATTTTAGATCATCAACATCACCATCTCTCAACTCTATTCATTGTTTTTCACTTTTTGCCAAAAATTATTTTTTATTTTTTCCCACCTTCTCAATCTACCACTTTCTTAACAATTTAACATAACTTACTTTCCTTTTCTTTTAAAGAACTGAAAGAAGAACTTTAACCTTTTTTTTGTGAACTAAGGAGAACTTACAAAAAGCTTTCATGCTAGTCCCTTCTTGTGGATCACGACCAACATAGCCACTCGCTATAGCAGTACCATTGAACACTTGCACTTCTGTTCTGTATTCTTGAAATTTTGTATTTTCTGTGTGCAGGTTCCAACTCAATCAAAATTTTGCATCGTTGTCGGGGAGGGACGGTAAGTAATTCTCTTTTTAAATTTATATTTTTGATTAACTTTCTTCTTTGGTCTTGGTGTGTAGTGATAGATAATCAAGGAAATTTTTGCTGCATTGGATTGTTTTCCATTTATTTGCAAAGGGGGAAAACATACAAAAAAGGGTCGAGGAGCTAAATTACAAGTAACACAAAAGATTACAAGTAGATCTCCTCAAAGATTCTGGAGAAGTGTCCAGGTAGGAGTCTGGTCAGCGCGCGACCACTTTGTTCCTTTGACGATGCGAGCGATGAGATTCCCTTCTCACCTAGTTCGGGGAATCGGAGAACAGAAGGTTAGTAAAACCCTCTTGTTACTTCTCAAAACCGTCTTCGCCTAGGAATTTCTTCTCGCCTGGTTTTGAAGATTCCTTGAGAAGAAGGTATTAGGATATCAGCGCCCAGATTAGAGAAGTGATTCTCTGAAGTCTCTGAATTCTTGAAAGCAAGAGAATAGATCTCTGTTCAGCCTCTCTATGCGCATGGTCGTGAAGAAGTCCTCTCGTGCAGGGGTCTCTCTTGCGTAGTCATCTCTTCTTCTGTAGTTTTCTCTCCTTGTGCCCTGGTGGGCTATTTAGGGAGAGCAAGGGTATAATTGTCCCTTGAAAATATAGAAACAGATTGAATCAAATCTGTTTAAATCTAGAAAGTAGCCTTGCTGCGAGGCTAGAATCAGCTTCTGCGAAGCTAGAAGTAGTAGGTCGGTTGATCCTCCTGACCTGTTTTGATCCTTTCCATATAGTTAGAAGATCTCCCTTGATCCACTTACTCATTTTAGGAGAGTCAAGAGATTATGGCAATCAACTGCCAAATTTGATCTCAGATTTGATCTTGATTGGATTTGATCTTGATCCTGATTAGATTTGATCTCATCTGGAGATTTAATTGGTCAAAGGTTGACCATAGCAGACCCACAGCGGAGCTGCCCGCGTTGAGCGCGCAGCGGAGCAGGAAGAAACATCTGGTGAAGTCAGAAGACAGCTCTTCAGCGGAGCTAGATAACGTCTGTGGCGAAGCTACCGAACATTCTTCTGCTTCAAGCGAAGCTAACTCTCTGCGGCGTTAACTGAGCACTTCAGGCGAAGTTATAGGTTAGCTTCCTGATGGAGCTTTGAACGGCTTCAAGGCGAAGTTAGGTGATCTTAGCCTCTCAGGCGAGGCTATCCTTTGGGCTCATGTGATGCTAAGTGTTAGCATCTTAGACCTGCTGAGGTCTGTTTAGAGACAATCCGAGCTCACTGTCTGCTTCATTGGATCAGTAGAGTCTAAGTTGCTGCTTTGTCCCTTGGGATGAATGAAAACTGGTCGTCAGCTTATCTATCACTTGTCTTTTTTAAATGTCAACAAGTACAGAACCGGTCGTCAGCTTGTCTATCGCTTGTCTTTTGTAAATGTCAACAAGTTTAGACATTATTTGGACCAATCAGCCTATCTTTCACTTATCTTTGTAAATGTCAACAAGTTTAAACATTGTTCAGGCCAGTAAGAATCTTGTCTTTTTTAAGTGTCAACGAGACCCCCTTCAAAGTTTTCAAAAGTCTGCAATGGAATGGCTCAGACTTCAAAATACTTTGAATTGCTTTGATCGGTGTATGTGAAGTACGAATGTCGCCATGGTGGTTGAGTTCAGCTTCGCTTTCAATCTTGCTTTGGGATAGATTCACTGAAGAATCGTGTAGATTCGCGATTATGAGTAGCTGCGCGTCTGGGTAGCTCCTCGTCTGGGTAGCTCCGCATCCGAGCCTCCCAGAATAAGTTCGCTTTGGAACATCATCCTTTTCTCGAGGCCAACTGCTTTCGGCCAGTTACGAGAAGGATTGCTCCTTTTTTGAGGTTAGAATAACCTCTCTTGCATTAATCGAGGGAGATCATTCCTCCTTTGTGCGCTTCCGAGGGAGAATATTTCCTTTCTCAAGGCTTAATAAATGCCTTAATGAGGGAGATCATCTCTTCCTTGCACGGTTTCGAGGTAAACCATTCTCTTTTTCAAGGCTCAATAAATGCCTTAAATTCGCTCGCGCTTCTATGCTTGAAGCGGCAGCACTCAGGCCATGAGGCCTATAAATAGGACACCTGAGGTCCTCTAAAGAGAAGTGGTCTGCTCTTCTCTTCTCTTGGTTATTAGAGAGATACTCAGATCTCTGAACTAGTAGGGATGCCCACTCTGGTCATTACCCGGCCAAGGACCGGTAAGTCTCAGTCATCCAGAGACTTTACCAATGGACAAATGACTTTAGGGAATTTATCTCCCTTAAATTAGCTTTAACAGCTGCCTCAGGATTGATTTCCCTTGTTCTTTGTTTGTATTGGACTGATCTGCAGAGAAGGGTTTCAGCCCATCTTCCCAGCGAAGCTATCATCTTGATCAAAGAAAGATCATTGCATGCTTGTCTGCTAAGTTCGCCACATAGGCAACACTTGGGACTTAGTCTCTTCAAAGTTAAGCCAGTCTTGCCATATAGGTGGGGTCAAGACTGCGTTCCTCAGGATCAGTCTGGCTTAGCCATATAGGCGAGCTAGGACTTGGCTTATGCTGAGCTAGCCCATCATCACTGTGCAAGCGAGACTATCTTCTGCTTTAACTGAAATCAATCCTTAACTGAATCGGATATAAATTGCTTCGCCCCAAAGAATTTGACTTAACATTTCTTGGCAGCTTTTCCTTTGACTTACTGCTAACTTGTTTCAGTTCGCATTGAAGTGAGCTATGTTCGCCAGTCTCTGATGGAAGAGACCAGAAGGTTGCCTCTTGTTTTTTCAGTTGAAACTTTAAATCCTAAGCAGGAGGAACAACTGGGGCAACTGATGTGTGTTCCCAGAAGAGGTTGGCAGTCGCTTATCCGAGATGATCCATTTCGAGGCGAGGCTGGTAGTCGCTTATCGGAGATGATCCACTTCGGGAAAGCGGACATCACCTGTAAGGTCTTGGATCCTTCGCCAATTTTCATCAAAGAAGATCCAGTTTTTCGATGGCAAAATTTGCTATTATGCGAAAGATTACGGCCTTGTACAGGAGGAAGGCCTTTCGTGTCCATTTGGTTAGGCTTGAAAGTAGATAGGATCACTTATATGCCTTTTGAGCAAATGATTCTGTTGTACGAAACACAACTTTGATGTAGTAGTATCAATATACCTTCCCTTTTAGATCAATAAAAGTTCAGTTTCTACTCATCCTTCACTTGAATTGGTCTGGCGGAGTTAGACTTCAGACGAAGTTAAATACAGAATCCGAGCTTCGAGCGAAGCTAGCATAAATGTTCCGCAAAGCTCGGGCTTGTGCTTTCAGCGGAGCTAAGGCATATTTTTCGGCGAAGTTAGTCATGCGTCACTTGACTTATGACGGAGTTAGCCCTTAGCAGGGCTGAATCAACGCTTCTCGGGAAGGCACTTTAGGCGCCGTTTCAAATTAATTTGAAATGACAGCCTGTACTCTTATCGAGGCATCGTTTTAGGCGATCATCAGCCTATAAAAGCTTGATCGGGCTGAGAGAGAAGGCATCACTTCTCTTTAAAATTTACAGAGCACTTGACCCTTTTCTTCTTCTTCGTTCAAGAATCCAAGAACCTCCTCCTTTCTTCAATGGCTCCCAAGAGACGGCAGGAAAAGAGGTCGCAACCTCTACAACGGAGTGTCCTTCTCCTCCTTCGGTCATCGAACGACCAATTGCCGGTAGGGATCTTTCCCTTTTAATCAGAGATTTTTATCTCTCTCTTAAAGCCAATTTCTGGCTATCTTTAGATAAATCCAGGATGATCAATCATGATCTTGTGATTTTAGGGAGTTTAGTTCCTTGAATTTTCCTAGATTTCTCAACTGGGAATATTAGAACCGAAGGATCTCTTCTTCAAGCTTCCAAGCGAAGCTATCCCTTAGGCGGTTCACATCCTATTGAATGACATGATGCGAAGCTGTCCTTTGAAGTGTAACTGAAAGGACTTTAATGCCCTTTAGGTAATAACCCCCTTCTGACGAAGTTAGCCCTTGGGGCTTTGTTGCATTCTGTTGTTCGAGGCTAAGCTTCCAGAGCGAAGCTAACACTTGGATATTTTCCCGCTTCTGCCTTCGTGTGGAGTGCGGAGTTACGGTGCAGCTGCGAAGCTAAGCTTCCGGGCGAAGCTATCATTAGGCCAGCTTCGCTCGGAGAGCGAGGCTATGCCTTAACAAAAAATGCATTTTTGTTTTAGCCTTTGTTTGGCTGATGAACTAATCATAGTCTTTTCTTTGTTTTTGCAGTGCACTATACTCCTGGTCCTTTGAACAGTCTATTTGGCACGGCCAGAGGGCTAGATGGTAATGTCAGCCTGCAGTTCCAAGGGCAGGCTTCACTGTTCAGCGAGCGAAGCACTCCTGCTCACGATACACTTATTCATAGTGGGGATCAGCGCGCCATGAGAAGCATCTTAACTACTGCTGCTCCCCTTGAAGATTCTGACCGACGAATCTATCAGAAGCCCGGCTTCATGTTTGGAGACGCGGCGCCAGACCATGATAGCCAGCTGCTAGCCAGAGAGGGGCAGTGGATTTTCTAATTAGATGGCGAGAAGTTCTATCTTCCATCTAACAAGCAGTATTTTCCCTTGTCCTTCTTCCAATGCGTGACGAGGACTCGGAAGATGCAGTGGCAAGTGAGTCGGACTACTGAATCCATTCACATAGGGAAGTTGATAATTCCCTCACCCGATTACACAAGAGCGGGGCCTCCTCATTGCATAATGGGTCTCTACCCTGGGAATGTACTCCCAGACATCCCAGTGGAAGAAAGCCCTGCGGTGGCGCAGACCTTTGGGAATCAATTCTTTAAGGTTCGTGGTAACTATACAGCAACTGACTTCAGGACTCCAAGGTGGATTCACCCTCCGAAGGCATGGTGGAGGGATTTGACTCTATATGTCCTTGCTCATTTCGAGGAGGATCTGGAGAGACTGAATCTTTATGAGGCCGTCAGGGCGACCTATTATGACATCCAGATGAGCGTAGCGAACTTCTACGCCATCTTTGAGTTATACTGCCCGGCTACAGGGACCTTCTTCACCCTTGTTGGCGAATTGGGCATGGCTCTGCACGAGATGTGGAAAGTCTCTGCTCTGCCTTTGGGATCTCTCCCATACGAAGAATATTTCCCATGTGAGGCGAAATTGGCACTTCTGGAGAAGCAGGAGCCCGCCTTATTTGAGACCTATCGAAAGTTAATGTGCCACTTGTACATTTGCTCCAGTATGCATGGGAGCATTAAGGAAGCTTCATGCAGCTTGAAGAGCTGAGAAAATTATTTGTTCCCAGATATGGAAAATACTCCTGAGGCGGCTCATTATGGAGTTGCTGATGAAGACATCTTTCACCGGATGCAAAAGCATTCTCAAGGGGATCTAATTCTAGAAGAAGATGACAGCCCCTATGAAAAAGGCGATATTCTTCGGAGTTTCCACCATCAGGCTTGTCGGCCGACGTCCCGGAAGGCACTTCTGGCTGGTTTCTTGACGGTCTGGTTGAAAAGATGTGTGGTGCCATCTTCTTCGGGCGACGTCATTCATCCGACAGTTTTGTTGCCTACCGCTCGTCTAGTCCATGGTCATTCTCTTGGACTTCTTCCAGCCATGGTGTGCTGTATTCAGAGAGGCCTTCGCGTATTGACGGAGGCTTTCTGTAGGCCACCAACGATGAAGCGGGAAAAGGGGACTATTTTGCCTTGCGACGGACCAAACCCCAGAGTAGTGAAGAAGCCACGTCGCTACGCTCCTACAGTTGTTACAGAGGGTGAACTATCTGCAGCGCTTCCTCCTCCTGCCCCATTAGCAACTGAATTGTCGGTTCCTAAACCGACTAATGGCGAAGCCGCTCCGAACCCGGGTAAGATCAGTTTCGACCTTGCAATACACTTTTTATGCGTTCCGGACAGCTCATTATTTGCTTTATGATTTAGGAACTGAGGCGGCGAGAAGCCCGAGAGTTGAAGCTGTCAGAGAACAAGGGGAGCATTATGATCCCTTGTTTATTTATAAGGAGGGCGATGAGGCTGGTTATTTTGCTGTCTTAGAAGAGTCCCGAGATGATGTGGCTGACGTAGGTCCTTCGGGCACTGGGACCTCGAAAGAAAGTCCCGAAGCTTCTAACTCCTTTGGGTGGACCACGGAGGGTTCGACAAGCGAAGGTGGGCCAGCCATTCGTGCTGATTCCGCCAAAGATTTTCCTATGGAGCCTGTGGGGATTGATGCAGCCGTCAAGACGATTGAGGTGACATTATCTTTTGGTATTGTTTTGACCTTTTAGCACTTGCTATTTGTTATGCCCTGCCTAAATAAAGTCTTGTCGCAGGTGTTCCGCCACTGGGTGCATCGACTTCAAGAGAGCCAACCAATCTTCCTGAGGGATCCAGAGGTGAACTAAGCACTTCGACCACGGCAGATGCTGCTGAGTTTGATGCTTTGTATGGTGACCTGCCCTCTTATCAGCCTGAACCAGCCAGAGGGACTGAAATTGAGGAGATGGTGTCATGGAGCCAACCTCGCTTCCATTTATATCAATGAGCGAGATGCCATTGGTTTCGCCAGTACCGCCTATCTTGTCAGGCGCGGAGCTGAAGGTGATTACCAGTCCTACTTCCCCAATACTGGTGGTTAAGCCCGCTCTCCCTAAAATAGTCACTAGTCCTACCTCGGTTGTGGCTAGTATACTAGTTTCAATGAAGACTCCTCCGAGATCACCGATGACCTCTCACATTGCTGCAGCCAGTGCTTCTACTATTCCTTCCACAGTGGTGTCAATAAAGCCAGTGGAATCTTCAGGGGCTGCTCGTCTGCCAAGAGTGATTGAGACTGAGAATGAATTTATGGCTGAGCTAGTCGATAGCTTTTATAAGAGCTTGAAGCAATCCATCGCTTTGATTTTGAAAGGCTCGACTACCTCATTCTCTGCTTTGAAGGTGGTCCTCTGATTGGTAGTCAAAAGTGCATAATTATCATCATATATACCATCGCATTCGCACATTTATTCATATTATTCTGCACATTTATTAATAATTTGTAATTTATTTTGTGCAGGCCTCGAATTATCGATTTAATAATAAATAAAGCCCAATGAAGCCCAAAAGCCCATATTTGAAGCCAAGAGTCAAAATGCAAATATCAAGTGTCAAAGTGCAAATATACAAGGCTAGAGTTGCAATTATTGAAGTTTAGGGAAGGGTGGACTTCTATCCACCCTAAACACCTGCAGGATCAGATTAAAAGGCCAAGATAAAGAAGAAATTCGTGGGAGGAAGATTTGAAGAAATCTGGATTAAGGGTAACTTGATTACCAAGTTATCTCGAAAATCCAGATTTAAAAGGCCAGGATTACAATTCCAGAAGCAGGCGCCCCTATGGACGGACCAGGAGAGGCCACGCGCCAAAGCGCGTGGCCAGAAGCCACCAGATTGCCGCGGAACCGCGGCAAAAGCCGCGGATACGCGGCAATATAGATGAGATGGAATACCAGTTTTGTGGACAAGTTCGTCCGGGACTCTGTGGCATACTGCATCTATAAATAGCACCTGCATTGCAACATACAGAGCGTCCAGAGGCGAGCCAAGGGCCAAAATTAGGGTTTCGTCTAGGGTTTCTTATTTTGTAGTTAGATTTTCTTTTCTTTTTATTTTAAGAGAGAGAGAGGATTATATTGAGCGTGACACCGATGTACCTCCTTCTTCTTTGCTGATCAATAAAGGTATAATTTTTATTTTGTTCTTTATTCTTATGTGTACTTTTATTTTGTTTTTCTTTTCTTTTTCTCTGTGATCTATGTTGGTTTGTATGAGCATGCAAGTGATTTCTGAAGCACGAGTATAACGAGTCTTAGCGAGAGCCAACGATATTTCATGGAGATGTTCTCCTCCTCAAGGTGCGTATCGATTCATGCTTGCAAGTCTTGATGATCTAAATGCGAACAGGGGACTGAGATCGATCCTATGCCTTATGCGTTCATGCCTCCAAAGCAAGGTAGAAAGTGTTAAGATTTCATAATTTCTTCAACCAAGGTTAGTATTTCTTTTATTTTCTTTTCTTTTATTTCCTTTTTGTAGTTTAGATCCACATCTTCCTAAATTCTTCTTTTCCACTTCATTGTAAATACCACCCATTGTAAATACCATCGTGACAATTAACTAAAAAAAAGATAAATTTTAGAGATTAACTTGCTTAACGCTTCTATCGCAGTCCCTCCTTGAGGATCACGACCCGCATAGCCTTGCTACCGCGGATTAGAACTGAGAACCTTGCACATCTATTCTTAATCTAATATTCTAACTTTTGTGTGCAGGAAAAATCAGTCAAACATCCTCTCCCGAAGCATTGAGAGTATCCGAGACTTTGGAGGGGATCCAGGCTGCTGCATTGGAACTTCTGATGGACCAACTTGAGAGGGATGTAGACGAATGGCGCCGTCTTAGCCATTCAGACCTGGAGTCTTCAGTTAATGAGCAGCTTGCGCACCTTGTCGCTCAGATGCATGAAGCTCATCTTGCTGCTAAGGAAGCCGCTAAGGCCATTTCTTTTGACTTGAAATCCTTGGACAAGGAAGGTAGAGCTTGGAGACGCCATAGATGCTTCTAGCAGTGCTCTTCTTGATGCTGAAGATAAAATTGAAAAGGCCAAGGAGATGATCAGGAAGGCAAATCTTCTTTTATCTAAGGCTGAACCAGTGCGTCTTGAAGAGAACTGCGCGGCTTGAGCAGCTTAAGGCTAAGAGTGACGAACTCTCGCGGCAGGAGTTAGCTCAAAGGGCAACCTTGGTTGAGGTTGAAGCTCGCTTGGCCCAGACGGCGAGCTTTAATGAGGCTGAGCTAAGGTCGCAGGCGCTTGTCCGGGCTGCTGATGATAGGAAGACAAGGCTGGCCATTCTTGAAGGGCGGATCAAATCTTATGAAGCACCATCATAGCTTGTAATATATGTGCCTTCATGTATCCCTTCTTTTCAGAATCAATAAAAGTAATTATTTTTGACTCCCCTGTCATATTTCCAACTTGTTTTATCTTTTGAACTGTCGCTTTCAAGTTGTACTGCAGCCATTTGAGAAAATAGTCCTTACTGTACTGAATAATGAGACTTGGCTATCTGCCGTTTCAGAGGTCGCAATGACGTAACCGATTGAGAAGCCCCCAAGCTCAATAAAGTCTATGTCAGACTAAAAGGTGAGTCTTGGCTATCTGCTGGTTCAGAGGTCGCAATGACGTAACCGGTTGAGAAGCCACCAAGCTCGGAGTAGTCCTTGTCAGACTAAAAGGTGAGACTTCGCTATCTGTCGGTTCAGAGGTCGCAATGACGTAACCGGTTAAGAAGCCACCAAGCTCGAGGTAGTCCTTAACGGACTAAAAGATGAGACTTGGCTATCTACCGGTTCAGTGGTCGCAATGACGTAACCGGTTGAGAAGCCACCAAGCTCAATAAAGTCCTTGTCGGACTGAAAGGTGAGACTTGGCTATCTGCCGGTTCAGAGGTCGCAATGACGTAACCAGTTGAGAAGCCACCAAGCTCGAGGTAGTCCTTGTTGTACTAAAAGGTGAGACTTGGCTATCTGCCGGTTCAGAGGTCACAATGACGTAACCGGTTGAGAAGCCACCAAGCTCAATAAAGTCCTTGTTGGACTGAAAGGTGAGACTTGGCTATCTGCCGGTTCAGAGGCCGCAATGACGTAACCGGTTGAGAAGCCACCAAGCTCGAGGTAGTCCTTCACGGACTAAAAGGTGAGACTTGGCTATCTGCCAGTTCAGAGGTCGCAATGACGTAACCGGTTGAGAAGCCACCAAGCTCGAGGTAGTCCTTAACGGACTAAAAGGTGAGACTTGGCTATCTGCCGGTTCAGAGGTCGCAATGACGTAACCGGTTGAGAAGCCACCAAGCTCAAGGTAGTCCTTGTCGGACTAAAAGGTGAGACTTGGCTATCTGCTGGTTCAGAGGTCGCAATGACGTAACCGGTTGAGAAGCCACCAAGCTCAATAAAGTCTTGGTCGGACTGAAAGATGAGACTTGGCTATCTACCAGTTCAGAGGTTGCAATGACGTAACCGGTTAAGAAGCCACCAAGCTCAAAATTTTGTTGGGATTTGGAAAAGGTCTTGTTTTCATTGCGAAAAACGAGGAGATCACTTTCATAGGTTTAATGTTAACGTAACAGCGAATTGGATGCCAGAGGTTATACTGTTAAATATAGCATAAAAGGGGTCTCATTCTCACGGGGAGAAACGAGGAAATCACTGTCATAGGTTTAGTATTAACGTAACAGCGAAATGGATGCCAGAGGTTATACTATTAAACATAGCATGAAAAGGGTCTCGCTCTCACGGAGAGAAACGAGGAAATCACTGTCATAGATTTAGTGTTAACGTAACAGCAAAATGGATGCCAGAGGTTATACTGTTAAACATAGCATGAAAGGGTCTCGTTCTCACAGGGAGAAATGAGAAAATCACTGTCATAGGTTTAGTGTTAACGTAACAGCGAAATGGATGGAAAAAGCTTTATATGTGGTCTTACCATTCTATGGATGAGAATTGGTAAGCGATTTTGGAGAGGGAATCAAGTGGGAACAGGTCCCTTAGGATTTTTAGCAAATCCTCAGCTGTCAACGGGTTTGATATGCCTTTACCAACTACCGTTTGAATCGGGCTAGCCATGCTATTTCCCTCAGCATGATGAGTTGTCGAGGACTTATGTTGGGCTTAAAGGCCAACATTTTCCTCTATCTTTAACTGTTAAAGGTGTTGGATCAATTGGTTAGCGTATGTGTAACCTTGATTCTCCTTCGGGACAACCAGTGTATGACCAGGTTCCTACTGGTTTATGGTTGTATGATCCCATTTGGAGGAAGAGAGAGAGAGCTCTTTACATGTACCTTGGATTTGAAGGTTTTGATCACAGGTGTAATGTTAACTTGATCATGAGAAGGATCCTTAATCGAGGATAATACTTCTTTAAGAACTTGCCATTGATCGGCATCATGAGTAAATCGCCATCTGAAGTCATAAGGCGATATGCTCTGTTTGAATAGACTATTTCTATTACAAACGGTCTTTCCCATTTAGCTGAAATTTGCCTTTGGTTTTGTGCGTCATGATCATCGGTTGTCTGACGGTTAAAACCAAATCTCATTTCTGGAAGACTCTTTGTTTGACCTTCTTATTGAAGGCTTTTGAGAATCGAGCTTGATGCAACTCGATGTGTTGCTAAGCTTGTAGTCGCTTCTCATCTAGGGCTTCGAGCTCTTGAAGACGCAACCGATCATTGTCCTCTGATGTGATCTTAGTGGTCAGAGCAACTCGTAATGACGGCATCTGGATTTCCAATGGTATGACTGCTTCACACCCGTACACCAGGGAAAAAGGCATATTGCCTGTCGGGGTCCGAACCGTGGTTCGGTAGACCCAAAGACATTCACCAAGCTTTTCGTCCCAATCTCGCTTATTCGAGGAGACGAACTTTTTGAGTAACTTGATAATCATCTTGTTGAATGCTTCCGCCAAGCCATTAGCGGCGGGATTATAGGCAGTTGAAGCCACATTCTGAATTCGGTATTTATCGCAGAACTAATAGAATACCTGGCTTATGAATTGGGGATCGTTATCATGGATGATCTGCCTAGGGACGCCAAATCGATGGATGACATGGTGTTTGATGAAATTAATCACGTTAGAATTTTTGACTTCAACCAGTGGTATGGCTTTTGCCCACTTTGAAAAGTAATCGGTTATTGCTAAGATAAACCGGTGACCCTTTGTCGAGGAGGGCCTGATTGGCCCTACGACATCGATGCCCCATGCTTCAAATGGCCATGAAGCAACAGTTGGATGGAGCAACTCCGAGGGCTGGTGTATGAAGTTCGCATGAATTTGACATGCTTTACACTTTCGTGCATATCGGATGGCATCGGCTATCATGGTTGGGCAATAATATCCAAGCCTATGCAATCTGTCTTTAAGTTTTGGACCTGGCTGATGAGCTCCGCATATGTCATCATGTGCTTCTTTAAGCACTTCCTGCGCCTCTGAATTAGAAGGCAACGGAGGAGGACACCGTCATATGAACGACGGTAAAGTGTCTTCAGAGTTGGGTCATAGTAGAAACGGAGAGACCTTCGTCTAATAGGTGCTGCTTCTTTAGGATCGTCTGGCAGCAGACCATGTAGAGCATAGTCGATGAGAGGAAATCGCCAATCTCTCGGCTCAAGGTTCGTCAAGATATTATAGACCTCGCTAGTTCTTAACATATGTTTAGGGCAGATAAGGTGTCGAGTCGCCACTGTGAGGTGATACTCGGTGTCGACTGGCAAGGCTAGTGTTGTTACTAATGCAGCAAGAGCATCCGCCTTGGTATTCTGAGATTGAGACACGTGCCTGATGTAGAAGCCATCAAACAGATCAGCCAATTCGATGACCGTGTGGTAATAAGGCACCAAGTCCTCGTGGCAGACCTCATATTCACCTTTAACCTAATTGATAATCAGTTTTGAATCGCCGTAAGCTTCAAGGTAGCGTACCCCCATTCCGTGGGCGAGCTGAAGACCAATAAGCAGAGCATTATATTCCGCTACATTGTTGGAGCAAGATTCTGTCAGAGAAAATGCTCTATGAAGGACATGATTTTGTGGAGAGATAAACACAACCCCCACGCCGGTGATGATCCTACCCTTAGGACCTATTCATCATGCTCCATCGAAGAACATCTGCCATACCTCATCCTCTGAAGTTAGATTGGACTCGAAGACTTCATCCGGAATATCTTCGTGAAGTTTTGAGTTTTCTGGGACTGGATGAGCAGCCAAGAACTCCGCAAGGGCCTGGCTTTTAACCGCCTTTTGAGGGATAAAGATCAATCGTATTGAGACAAAAGAAGCGCCCATTTGGCTAATCTTGAATTCAGTGATCCTGGCTTCGTCATGAGAAGACGCAAAGGATTAACTCTAAAGATGACATGTATGGTTTGGCCGACCAAATAATATCGTGTCTTCTGAACAGCAAAGACAAGAGCTAAGCACTTTTTTTCGATAGAATTATAGTGAGATTCCGCCCCTATCAGAGTCCTGCTCAGATAATAAATGGCCTGTTTGTGGCCATTGTCGTCTTTTTGAGCAAGCAGGGCACCAAGAGAATGGTTCATGGCTTTCACATAAAGCAAGAATGGTTTTCCTGATGTGGGTGCTACCAAGACTGGAGGTTTTGTGAGATATATCTTGATATCCACATAAGCTTCCTGACAAGCCGATCCCATACAAAGGAAGCACCCTTTTTCATGAGTCGGGTGAACGGTTGACAACGGCCTGAGAGATTTGCGATGAATCTTCTGATATAAGCCAGTCTACCTTGCAAGCCTCTAAGCTCTTTAAGATTCCTCGGTGGATGCATGCTCTGAATGGCTTTGACCTTGTCTTGGTCAAGATGAATTCCTTTTGATGTAACAATAAACCCAAGGAACTTGCCACTCGAAACTCCGAAGAAGGATTTTGTCGGATTCATTTTTAGTTGATGAGCCCGCATTATGCTGAAAATCGTTCTCAAGTCACGAAGATGGTCGTTCTTATTGCAGCTTTTGGCAGCAATGTCATCGACATAGCATTCTACCGTTTTTCGGAGATGATCGTGGAAGATTGTACTTATTGCCCGCTGATAGGTTACTCTGGCGTTCTTCAGTCCGAAGGGCATCACAGTGTAGCAGTATATCCCCAATGGTGTTCAAAACGAAGTATGCTTCTCGTCGTCAGGGTACATTTTGATCTGATTGTACCCTGAAAAGCCGTCTATAAAAGACATTCTTTCGAATCCACAGGTGTTGTCGACATGACATCGGTGATGGGCAATGGGAATTCGTCTTTAGGACAAGCTGTATTGAGATCATGGTAGTCAATGCAGATCTGAATTTTCCCATTCTTCTTGAGGACGAGAACGATATTAGCAACCCAATCTGGATGTTGTTCCTCCCGTATGAAACCACATGCAATGAGCTTATGAACTTCGGCTTCAATAGCCTCCATAATGTTCGGGCGGAACCGACGTTATTGCTGCTTGACTGGCTTGACGTCGGGTCTGATATTCAGACGATGCATGGCGACTTGTAGATCAAGTCCGAGCATGTCTTCGTAGTTCCATGCGAAGACGTCTAAATACTCCTTTAGAGTATTATTAATTCTTCTTTTTCCATAAGTGATAAGCTCTCACTTATAAAGATGGGCTTAGGGTGATCTTGACTACCCAAGTTGACTTGCATCACCTTGTCTTCAGTAGGTGGTTTGCGCAGTTCGAATCGCTTTTCCCATTGAAGATCTAATTGTTGAGCCCATGGTTCCTCATCAGTAGCTTCCGCAGGCTCCAATTGACTGCTTGAGGTCATATTAACAGTGGGATTCTCGAACATCATTCCTATACTGACATCTGAGTCCCACTCAGAGGATGAGGCAGAATTGGATGGAATCGGTTTGCCATCCCTGAATTGAACCGTTACTGGTGGTGTGGTGTAACGTATCCCAACCTCCTGCGTGTGTTATCATAGTAACTTGCAGGTTCCCTTTTGGCACAAAGTTACGCAGCAAACTACGCCTTCCTTTTTCGAAATTCAGGCCTTCTCCACGTTTTAGGTTGTACCCCATTTTCTTCATAATATGACGTGCTGGTCGCGCGTAATGGAAGAATTGTGGGTGTCTGAGTCTAAACTTGAATTTATGGCTGTGGACCCTCGTGGTTGGGCTCTACCGAAAATTATTGGTGACTGACCTTCTTTGGATGGAGGGATCACTAAAACGGCCCCTTCTACAGATTCCATGGGTGTACTGGACGCGCTTGGTTTATGTAAAGGGATGTGCAGAGAGCTATTCGTAATGGATCCAAACAACCCAACACTCGCAGGATAATCAAAAGAAATATTATCATTAATTACCTATTCACCTTCATCTTCAGAAGGAGTGTTACATTGGGGGTTATTAAGACATGCTATAATTGGTTCGCCAATCAAAATGGCTGGCATGTCTGCTTCAGATTCTGAATCTGCCTCATTGAAACTATCATCATCGTCGGGCAACGATTCTTTCGATGTTTCACCGGCCTCTTGATACAGGAGAGCGTCAGTAAAGTAATTTCTACCCCCTTGATTGGTTGCTTCTCAGCGAAGATAGTTCGTACTGTCGCGTCATCTTCAACATATTTGAAGCACTGGTACAGAGTAGAGGGAACGATCCAGTTGGCGTGGATCCACGGTCGTCCTAGTAGCAAGTTGTATGACGTGTCAGCGTAAATGACATAGCACGTCACTTCAGACTTCAAGCTCCCAATTCGGCAACGGAGTCAAATTTTCTCAAGTGGATGACTACTCCCGGCATTGAAACTGTATATTGTAGTAGTGGTTGTGGACAACCTGCATAGTGGTATACCGAGGAAGTAGAGGAGCCTTTTAGAGATGATGCTGAGTGCAGACCCCGGATCAACCTGTACCCTTTTAATGCATGTTGAACCGATGTATCCGGTGTGGTACAGAGGTCTATCGTGCTTGTTGTCTTTGAGAAGCATATCTTCCGCTGTGAAGGTAATAGCGGGCACCTTTGATTGTACCTGATGGCATTCAAGGCATGGAGACTGAGCGTCATCTTTAGGGATCTCTGGCATATATGCCAGGAATGATTCTGAATCAGCCAGCGCATCTCTGAGCGCTTCTCTTGTCTCTTTTAAGAGACGAAGGAGCTCGTGTATTGTAATACGAGCCGGGATATTGGCCAGCTGGACCAATATGTCAAAACGAAAGGGCGTGCCAAGCCCTTGGCCTGAAGGCTTCTTCAGGACATGGTCAAACCGGACTTCCTTAGGCTTCTCCTTTCCCTTGATTAGAACTGAAGCAGGTGTTGGTACTTGTACTGACGTCGTTTGCTGTTGTGTCCCATCAGTAGCTCTCTCATCTGCTTTAAGTATGATTTTCCAGATCGAGTACCCGTCGGCTGAGGTACATCAGCCTGCGTCGCGAAAGTGTGCTTTTCTCCTTCAGAATCACTGAGAGAAGCTGATGTGAAATTGTCATCATCTGGCAGGATGGAGATGACATTGCAAGATTTGCCCTTCGACTTGGACTTCTTTAAATCCCATTGTTTGTCTTGGACAAGGTCTGGGTGTATCCACATGATTTTCCCTGTCTCCAGTGTCAAGGGAACAAGACCCCTATTATCTTGAGAATGTGTGACTTCCAGTCGCAGCGCAGGGATTGGATAAGTCATGTCAGGAACTATGACCTTTGGGGTTTTATCGAACTCGAGGGTCACCATATTTGCAGTAACTTTATTCTGCTCTGACTTCAGTGTCAGGACCCCGGCGTCGATCAAGGCTTAGATTCTGTCCTTGAGGACAAAGCACTTGTCGGTAGGATAGTGAATCATCATGTGGAAGAGACAGTATTTAGGATCGTTTGTGCTTCCTATCTCATTGGGACGTCGAGTGTAACGCCCCGATTCCACGAATACGGGGACGTCACTGCGACGTATATACGTAGGTCAGAAAGTGCCCCCACGTATATACGCTAAGCATAAAAGTACAAGCAAGGGATCAGAGTACAACACAAAGCGTGGTATACATACATATGCCAACATAAAAGGTACATATACAAAGTCATCTCAGGATATGATAAACTATACATATTACATATGTCTTTTATCACAACCAAGTCCAAAAGTAAAATATACAATAAAGATACAAAAAGCTCACGAGTAGGATGAAGATCCCGTGAGTCAAAAGAGGAGTCTGGCACGAAGGAAGTAGAGCTAGTCTGCCTGCTCACTAAAGAAAGCTCGATCTACTGTGGACAGCTCCACTTCGATCCAAGCTTCAACCTGAACATACAAATCCAAGGGAGTCAGGACCTCCCAACAATGAACAGGCTATGTGCCAAGTGGCAAAGAGATAAGAATAAGGGTTAGAACACAAGAGTGGTATATAAGAACAGATATAACATAATCATGAAACAGGGAATGCAAGGTAAAGCTGATTACAGGCAAAAGTGATTGTATATGCTTAAGTCACGGTCCCATGAGACTAATACATCGAGGGGATAATCCAAACAAGGAAACCCTCATATATATACCTTTGTCTCATGCCACAGAAATCCCAAGCATATAGAATCAGAGTTGCAAATCGTATGACAGTCAAAACGGGAATATATAACAAGAATGATAAGAATCGTAACAAACATCAAACAGGAATCATCACTGGAATCATGACATAACGAGTAGACTAGGAGTCATAACATAACAGGTCTCTATTATTATTATTACTCGTCTGACCCATATATCTAGGTATGTGCCCGGTGTACATCCCATCACACATACATCCATATATAAGCTATCCGAGGTTTGTTAACGGAAGTGGATGGAGAACTGATAGAACTTCTTATAGTGGTTTCCATACACCTGGAACCAGCTTTGGAGGCCCAAAGTCCCCCTATTCAGTAATTCAGATTCACTACCGCCAGTACATATATATATATATATATATATATACTTTTATTCCATCACTATAAGCAAGGTATCATTCCGGCATCCATCACTTCCTCCCATGCCCATACAAGTTGTAGCTTATTAAGAATTATCAGCTTACGGGGAACAAGTGTACATAACAGTAATAGCCCTACAGATTCAAGAGGTGGCCCCCACAGATTCAAGAGGTGGCCCCCACCGTGTGGTGTGGCACTTTGTTCCGTGTGGCACTTTGTTCTGAGGGAGTGGATTCTAGAGGTGGCCCCCACCGAGTATGGTGTGGCACTTAGTTCCATAAAATAAGGCAGGGTTCCCGTAAACAAGATAATCATAAGGTCAAGGGTATCATGCTTGGTTTTAAAAGATAGCATGACAAGGTGGTGATATAAAACAAGCAATAAAACATAACAATAGATTGATAATAGGCCGGGTCAGTCAAGACATAACAAGAGGTCTAGTAAGGTGGTGGCATGTCAGGTGATATACATGTGTTAAAGGAAAACATGTACTGACGTGTCTGGATCATAGCAAGGCAAGGGGAATCATAGAAGCAAACAGGGTTCAACGACCTCGAAGGGTCTGCCACGCATGGTATAAAATAAAGAAGCAATAATATCACGGCAAGGTACAAGTATAAGAATGAAACAAGCAGTTGCATGGCAATACATAAACATAGAAATATGAAGTAACTAGAAGTGATATACGTCTAGTAATGAGTCAAGAAGTACAATATACAACTACATGAACTAAGAATAAGATCCAAGTTTAAGATAGAAATCAGCTATAATAAACAGACCAAGTTAGTCGACTAAGGTCAATGGAGTAGTCGACTAATAGAGTTAGTCGACTAACAGTCTTGTATAGTCGACTAAATCTGTGCACCAGAGAGTTGGATTCTGATTCAGGGAAAGTTAGTCGACTAGGTGGAAGTAGTAGTCGACTAACAGACACGCCAAGTCGACTAACAGTTATGTTAAGTCGACTAAGTCTGTGATACAGAGAGTTATAGTTTTGGTTCAGGAAAGGTTAGTCGACTAGGGTAAAATGGTAGTCGACTAGGGGTCTAAAGTCGACTAATATTTATGATCAGACGACTGGAGCCGAGAGTTAGGTTTTCTGGTTTCAGGAAAGGGTTAGTCGACTAGGGTCAAGGTATAGTCGACTAATAGGGATCTATAGTCGACTAATAAATAGGATGAGTCGACTAAAACTGTGAAATCAGAAAAGACTATGTTTCATCTAAGGTAGATTAGTCGACTAGGTTCTAGGTCAAGTCGACTAATCGTGGTCGTAAACAGGGTACAGAACTGAATCTAGTGGTTGGGTTTGATGGTATAAAAATAGGATTTTTATTTATGGCAAGAGTGTACAAAAGTTATCAATACAAGTATATGAAGGAGTTGTCTAGTCTTGGTGAGTAAAGATACTCACTAGGATTGGTTGTGTGAAGCTTGATCCAAGGTGATAAATCCGACGAAGAGAGGGATGATCCCCAATCCAAAGGAAGTAGCTTGATTGAGGTTGAAGATGAAGATCTTGTTGATGCTTGAGGTGGAGATGATGACCTAGATGATGCCCTTGAGGTTGGTGGTGGATGTTGAGATGAAGGAGGATTTTGGAGAAGGGGATTTCTTTGTGGAAGTGAAGAAAAAGAGAAAGGAAATGTAATGGAAAGTTTATATATGATTTGTGATTTGTGAAGGAGGTGTAATTGAGATGGAAGAGAGGGGGTTTTGTGTAAATGGGAAGCATGAGGTGTCACTTGACCAATCATGGCCGGCCAAGTGGAGGGGTGAGGTGGAGGTTAGGTGAAGATATTTTGAGATGGAAGAGTGTGGAAGAAAATGGATTTTGGAAAAGATTAGGAATTTGGGAAATTGGAAATCTCTTTGGCTTGTGAAGGAAGGAAAGGAAAATAGAGAAAAGGAAAATGGTAGAGAAATGATAAAGAGAAGATATTTTCTCTTGGACTCAAGATGAAACTGTTGAATAGACAGATACCCGGGTTAAAGTCAAAGATGTGGAAATCATTTCGGAAAATGCCGGAATCGTCCGAAATTCAAGTATCTCGGATCGACTCGAAATAATTATCAAAAATCAATAATAATATATAAAGACCAATAGTGAAATCCGTTTGAAGAAATACTTTATAGTTTTAAAACTAAAAATCCCGGAATCAGTTATCTACCGACTCCGATGGAATTTTCATAAAATCATAAAATTTCTCAGAAAAAGAATGTAAGTAAGAAATATGATTCTAAGTAATTATGTCTAAAGGGTCATCATGAAGTTCCAAACAGTTTGAGAGAAAAAATCCGGGAATCGGTCAGCGGCACTGGCCGACACCGGTTTTGAAGATTTTCAACTTAATCACAGAAAATTCCAGAAAATCATAGAAATCCAAAATATTGGAAAACGATGTTTAAAACTGAAATCGGTCGAATCGGATAACCAGAATGTCTAAAACAAGTAAAACTCTGAGATCGAGTCCCCGGCTCAGACTAAGGCTGACTCCGAGTTCACCGATCCAAATCCAAGGCAAAACAATCATATAAGGAATTCATAATACAGAATAAATACAGGAAACAAATCGAAAAAATACGATCGAAAATCTGAATACGCAACTAAGTACGTATTCCGGGAACGGGGTATTACAATCCACCCACCTTACAAAAATTGCGTCCTCGCAATTTCATTAAGGGGCAAATTGAACACAAAGGAGGACGAAGGCACGAATAAAGGCTTCATAAAACCAAAACAGGGGATAAGATGAATACAGGAAGGACCAGGATGAACAATGAAAGAATGACAAGAGAAAATATTTGGAATGATAATCAACTCAAATACAAGATATGGGGTAGGGGTTACCATGATATCTTCAAGGTTCCTGATCTGGATACTGATCTACCCACTCTGCTGCATCGCCTGAGGTCTCTGCTGCCACGATGTGAACTTGACCTCTACCTTGATCTGCTCTAGGCCTCATTCCCCTCTGCTGATGATCATACCGTTGAGGTGGAAATGGAACTCTTCGATCAACAGGTTCAGGGTTCCTCCTCAGTGGCGGTGCTGGAAATGCTGGGGCTGGATGTGCTGGAGCTGGAAGAGCTGGTCTGATTGGAGCCACGTGTATAAACTTCCTGTGTGGGCAATCCCTTAGCATATGTCTCTCTGACCCACATGCCAAACATAATCTCTTGGCTACTCGACAATCACTCTTATAATGCCCGGGTCTGTGGCAATAATTGCATGTGATCTGAGGAAGAGGGGTTTGGAATGGTCTCTTAATCATTGGCCTTGGGTTGCCCTATCTGCATCCTCCTCATCCATTAACTCAAAAGGCCTCTTCTTGACCTGGTTCCTCATCTGGATCAATCTCTTCTTCTCCAGTCCACGCTCTACTTCTCGAGCTATGGTGAGAACCTCTGAATAGGTCTTCAGCTGCTGGGGCATTAAGAAAACTTGGATATCCATCTGCAAGCCCTGCTGGAATCTACTTGCCCGCTTCTCCTCATCCGTCACCATATACGGAGCAAAGCGGCTAAGTCGGAGAAATTCCGCGGCATACTCATCCACGGACTTCTCCCTTTGCTGAAGTCTGATAAACTGCTCTTCCATATCTTTCTGAGCAGTGGCAGGGAAGAATCTGCTGTAGAAGCTCTTGGAGAATGTGTCCCAAGTGACAGGCTTGTCCAATCTTGCCTCCTCAGCTAGCCACCAAGTTCTAGCTACATCCTTCAATTGAATCTTGGCGACCTCCACTTGGTTCTCCTTAGGAACTCGGGCTACATTCAACAGGTCTGATGTGTCCGTTAGCCATTGCTCAGCATCCAATGGTTTCTCTCCACCCGTGAATATGGCTGGCTGCAGCCGCCTGAAGTCTGATATGTTTCCCCGGCCTCTGTCCTTTGGGAGCTGCCAATTCTTGCCGGAGGAGTTCTGTCTGCTGCTGCTGGTTCTCCATCATCATCTGGACAACCCTCAGTATATCCACATTCTCTCCCGCTGCTCCATTTGATGCTGGTCCAGAGTTGCTACGACCCGATCTCCTCTCCATACTAAGATGGCTAAAGATAACTGGAAGGAGTTGGAAAATGGAAGGAGTTTAGGATATGTGGAAGGAATCAAGAATAACTAGACAAATCCAGAAGGACAAGATAACTTTGTACATTGTAGTTGGCATTAGCAAATTACTAGAATTTGCCGCTTGATTGTACTATAGGTGGGAGAGCCTAAGCTCTGATACCATCCTGTAACGCCCCGATTCCACGAATACGGGGACGTCACTGCGACGTATATACGTAGGTCAGAAAGTGCCCCCACGTATATACGCTAAGCATAAAAGTACAAGCAAGGGATCAGAGTACAACACAAAGCGTGGTATACATACATATGCCAACATAAAAGGTACATATACAAAGTCATCTCAGGATATGATAAACTATACATATTACATATGTCTTTTATCACAACCAAGTCCAAAAGTAAAATATACAATAAAGATACAAAAAGCTCACGAGTAGGATGAAGATCCCGTGAGTCAAAAGAGGAGTCTGGCACGAAGGAAGTAGAGCTAGTCTGCCTGCTCACTAAAGAAAGCTCGATCTACTGTGGACAGCTCCACTTCGATCCAAGCTTCAACCTGAACATACAAATCCAAGGGAGTCAGGACCTCCCAACAATGAACAGGCTATGTGCCAAGTGGCAAAGAGATAAGAATAAGGGTTAGAACACAAGAGTGGTATATAAGAACAGATATAATACATCATGAAACAGGGAATGCAAGGTAAAGCTGATTACAGGCAAAAGTGATTGTATATGCTTAAGTCACGGTCCCATGAGACTAATACATCGAGGGGATAATCCAAACAAGGAAACCCTCATATATATACCTTTGTCTCATGCCACAGAAATCCCAAGCATATAGAATCAGAGTTGCAAATCGTATGACAGTCAAAACGGGAATATATAACAAGAATGATAAGAATCGTAACAAACATCAAAACAGGAATCATCACTGGAATCATGACATAACGAGTAGACTAGGAGTCATAACATAACAGGTCTCTATTATTATTATTATTACTCGTCTGACCCATATATCTAGGTATGTGCCCGGGTGTACATCCCATCACACATACATCCATATATAAGCTATCCGAGGTTTGTTAACGGAAGTGGATGGAGAACTGATAGAACTTCTTATAGTGGTTTCCATACACCTGGAACCAGCTTTGGAGGCCCAAAGTCCCCCTATTCAGTAATTCAGATTCACTACCGCCAGTACATATATATATGTATATATATATATACTTTTATTCCATCACTATAAGCAAGGTATCATTCCGGCATCCATCACTTCCTCCCATGCCCATACAAGTTGTAGCTTATTAAGAATTATCAGCTTACGGGGAACAAGTGTACATAACAGTAATAGCCCTACAGATTCAAGAGGTGGCCCCCACAGATTCAAGGGTGGCCCCCACCGTGTGGTGTGGCACTTTGTTCCGTGTGGCACTTTGTTCTGAGGGAGTGGATTCTAGAGGTGGCCCCCACCGAGTATGGTGTGGCACTTAGTTCCATAAAATAAGGCAGGGTTCCCGTAAACAAGATAATCATAAGGTCAAGGGTATCATGCTTGGTTTTAAAAGATAGCATGACAAGGTGGTGATATAAAACAAGCAATAAAACATAACAATAGATTGATAATAGGCCGGGTCAGTCAAGACATAACAAGAGGTCTAGTAAGGTGGTGGCATGTCAGGTGATATACATGTGTTAAAGGAAAACATGTACTGACGTGTCTGGATCATAGCAAGGCAAGGGGAATCATAGAAGCAAACAGGGTTCAACGACCTCGAAGGGTCTGCCACGCATGGTATAAAATAAAGAAGCAATAATATCACGGCAAGGTACAAGTATAAGAATGAAACAAGCAGTTGCATGGCAATACATAAACATAGAAATATGAAGTAACTAAAAGTGATATACGTCTAGTAATGAGTCAAGAAGTACAATATACAACTACATGAACTAAGAATAAGATCCAAGTTTAAGATAGAAATCAGCTATAATAAACAGACCAAGTTAGTCGACTAAGGTCAATGGAGTAGTCGACTAATAGAGGGATTAGTCGACTAACAGTCTTGTATAGTCGACTAAATCTGTGCACCAGAGAGTTGGATTTCTGATTCAGGGAAAGTTAGTCGACTAGGTGGAAGTAGTAGTCGACTAACAGACACGCCAAGTCGACTAACAGTTATGTTAAGTCGACTAAGTCTGTGATACAGAGAGTTATAGTTTTGGTTCAGGAAAGGTTAGTCGACTAGGGTAAAATGGTAGTCGACTAGGGGTCTAAAGTCGACTAATATTTATGATCAGACGACTGGAGCCGAGAGTTAGGTTTTCTGGTTTCAGGAAAGGGTTAGTCGACTAGGGTCAAGGTATAGTCGACTAATAGGGATCTATAGTCGACTAATAAATAGGATGAGTCGACTAAAACTGTGAAATCAGAAAAGACTATGTTTCATCTAAGGTAGATTAGTCGACTAGGTTCTAGGTCAAGTCGACTAATCGTGGTCGTAAACAGGGTACAGAACTGAATCTAGTGGTTGGGTTTGATGGTATAAAAATAGGATTTTTATTTATGGCAAGAGTGTACAAAAGTTATCAATACAAGTATATGAAGGAGTTGTCTAGTCTTGGTGAGTAAAGATACTCACTAGGATTGGTTATGTGAAGCTTGATCCAAGGTGATAAATCCGACGAGAGAGGGATGATCCCAATCCAAAGGAAGTAGCTTGATTGAGGTTGAAGATGAAGATCTTGTTGATGCTTGAGGTGGAGATGATGACCTAGATGATGCCCTTGAGGTTGGTGGTGGATGTTGAGATGAAGGAGGATTTTGGAGAAGGGGATTTCTTTGTGGAAGTGAAGAAAAAGAGAAAGGAATGTAATGGAAAGTTTATATATGATTTGTGATTTGTGAAGGAGGTGTAATTGAGATGGAAGAGAGGGGGTTTTGTGTAAATGGGGAAGCATGAGGTGTCACTTGACCAATCATGGCCGGCCAAGTGGAGGGGTGAGGTGGAGGTTAGGTGAAGATATTTTGAGACGGAAGAGTGTGGAAGAAAATGGATTTTGGAAAAGATTAGGAATTTGGGAAATTGGAAATCTCTTTGGCTTGTGAAGGAAGGAAAGGAAAATAGAGAAAGGAAAATGGTAGAGAAATGATAAAGAGAAATATTTTCTCTTGGACTCAAGATGAAACTGTTGAATAGACAGATACCCGGGTTAAAGTCAAAGATGTGGAAATCATTTCGGAAAATGCGGAATCGTCCGAAATTCAAGTATCTCGGATCGACTCGAAATAATTATCAAAAATCAATAATAATATATAAAGACCAATAGTGAAATCCGTTTGAAGAAATACTTTATAGTTTTAAAACTAAAAATCCCGGAATCAGTTATCTACCGACTCCGATGGAATTTTCATAAAATCATAAATTCTCAGAAAAAGAATGTAAGTAAGAAATATGATTCTAAGTAATTATGTCTAAAGGGTCATCATGAAGTTCCAAACAGTTTGAGAGAAAAAATCCGGGAATCGGTCAGCGGCACTGGCCGACACCGGTTTTGAAGATTTTCAACTTAATCACAGAAAATTCCAGAAAATCATAGAAAATCCAAAATATTGGAAAACGATGTTTAAAACTGAAATCGATCGAATCGGATAACCAGAATGTCTAAAACAAGTAAAACTGAGATCGAGTCCCCGGCTCAGACTAAGGCTGACTCCGAGTTCACCGATCCAAATCCAAGGCAAAACAATCATATAAGGAATTCATAATACAGAATAAATACAGGAAAACATCGAAAAAATACGATCGAAAATCTGAATACGCAGCTAAGTACGTATTCCGGGAACGGGGTATTACATCGAGCATCTGGCAGCTTCATTTTATTCTCTTTATTCAGTAAATGGAATATTGTGACCATCTGATCGTCTCTGAAGGAGTACTGTTTGGGAGGGAACTTAGACTCTTGATTATTGAAGCCGCTCTTCTTGGCCTTCGACTACACATCCCCTGATAATTCAACGGACATAGTCTCTTTCCCTTTGGCTTGAGAAGACTGCGCCATGTCGCCGCGTCCTTTATTACTCATACCCCATTTGTCTTTAGGGGTGGATGGTTCAAACTTTTTAGCCAACTTTTCGGCTATCTCAGCTTGTTCGACCAATTCTTTCTAGGTATGGGCTTTGACAGCCCCCATGCGAATCTCTACTTGGTCTAAGAAGTTGTACCTGCACGTCTGTAAGAGTATGGGTAATGGCATCCCTGCTGGGCACATCAAAGACAAGTTTCTAAATCGCTCAATGTAGTTGCGGACAGACCGGAAATAGTAGATGTGCTGGTTTAGCGAGCTTTTACCATCGTACGTGTGTCGGCGGTTTGAACTTTGGTGGGTATGGCACTAAATCCCACTCCAGCGGGTAAGGACAGACTGTCCCAACTTTCTTTAATTCATCCCTCTGAGCTAGGGATGCGATTTGAGCTTGGATGCCTTTAAGGACTTCAGCGTCCAAAGAAGAACCCTCTTTCGACTTCTCCGTCCTTAGTTGTTCATTGCTAAGACGTTCTCCTCATCATGATTACTTCCGGTATCATTATTATTCCAGTTATTGAGAAGTTGAGCGAGCATCTGTTGAATGTTGTCCAAAGCTTCTTGTTGGGTTTTGGAAGTTTGCTCCTGAGCTTCCAAACGCCGACGAAGGTCATCATTACCATTGTCAGCCATATTAACTGATGCTCTGTCTGTTCGTACTGAGCTGACTGTCGCCGAAGAGGCATACCCACTATCTTCATCTTCTTCATCGGACCATTGGACTAATCCTTTCCTTAGTTCTGGTGAGGCTACTGTCGTTGAGGAAGATGGCTGCTCATAACTGTAGGGTATTGCGACCCTAGATCTGGTGTTTCGGAAGACACCTTCTTCGTGTACCAGGACTTCGCCCAAGCCGGGGCTATAATCTGGATCTGGAGAGCTGTAGGGAGTGTCGTGGGATGCTTGTCTGCCCCTGCGTAACTCTCGTCCTCTTCCGGTCATGTTGACGGATGCAGAAGGTAGGTCTCGAGAGACGCTCCTTTTATGATTTTTCACAGGGGCTTGTACCGACAGTCGATCAAAACCTGATCGTCGGCCTGGAGAAGTGGCGAGGATTGGTCTTAGCCGGCAATGGATTGAGTGGACTGTCACCAACTGACATCCCACTTGTTGACAACAGGATGAAGAAGTTTGGAAAGATTCTGACTTGCATTTGTTTGTTAAGAATTCCTGCAAGTCTGACCCGTTTGGGCCTAAAAGATCCAGCGCAGAGGCTCTTTGGATCGTGCATAGGACGATGTCCTGCTCCTTTTATTACCGCAGAGGGGATTAGCACTAAATAGTGCTTCAGCTCTAGCTTCGCGGCTAAGAACCTTGGGAATGTCCTAGGGTGCTGAAGCTGCATAAGCAACGCTGTCAATACTTAGGGATAATCCCTTAGCTCCGCTACAAAGTGCGAGCTTAGCGCTTGATGAACTGGGGAGCGGAGCACGCTGTGGTGCTTTATCCGCTATGCTGCTGCGAAGGCGGTTAGCCTTAGATAATGCTTTGGCTCTAAGTTCGCAGCTAAAAGCTTTGGAAACGCCCTTGGGTGCTGAAGCTGCATAAGCAACGCTATCAGCACTTAGGGACGATCCCTTAGCTCTGCTGCGAAGAGCGAGCTCAGTACTTGAAGAACTGGGGAACGAAACACGCTGTGGTGTTTGGTTCCAGCTTCGCGGCTATGTACATCGCGCGTACCCTGAGGTACAGTAGCTTCGCTCGTGAGAACGAGGCTGGCGCGAGCTGTTGCTCTTGAATTGGGCGAAGGTACTGTCGCCATTGTGACTTCGCGGCTAGCAGCATTGTTAGAGCAGGCAGGCATCTTACCTTTTTCTTCGCAGGAGAGACGTACTTGTAGCGTAACTACGCCTAAGGCTTTATTCAGAGCCTGCTTTGGCCTCTACATCTGCTTTGACAAGAGAGACTTAGGTTCACAAGGAACCTGACCGGCCACGCGCGAGGCTGAGGGGTGTTGGCAGAATTCTGCTTCTGGTGCCTTGGCCATGGAGACATTTCTATGCTTCCGTGCATGAAGCATTAGACCACCCCAAGAGAGGGCTTCTTCAAATTTTTCTTGGTCGAAGTGAACGACCAGGTTCTCGAAAGTAATAGGCCTACACTGCGGGCCTGCTTCCTTGTTGCGCCAGAGGATCACAGTAGGCTCACAGAGAGCCTTATCTGTCTCCGGATACTTGCTTTGAAGATTTAGCCAGAGAGGCTCTGGCTGCGCCGGCTTTCCTGAATTCAGAGATAGACCTGAAGGTCTATTCGTCGCATTGCGACACTTATTTCTCAGCAGTGGAGAAATCATTCCCCAGCGGAGTCGCCATCTTGTTTTCCATTTATTTGCAAAGGGGGTAAACTTACAAAAAGGGTCGAGGAGCTAAATTATAAGTAACACAAAAAATTATAAGTAGATCTCCTCGGAGATTCTGGAGAAGTGTGCCGGTAGGAGTCTGGTCAGCACGCGACCACTTTGTCCCTTTGATGATGCGAGCGATGAGATTCCCTTCTCGCCTGGTTCAGGGAATCGGAGAATAGAAGGTTGGCAGAACCCTCTTGTTACTTCTCAAAACCGTCTTCGCCTAGGAATTCGTTCTCGCCTGGTTCCGGAGATTCCTTGAGAAGAAGGTATTATGGTATCAGCACCCTGATTAGAGAAGTGATTCTCTGAAGTCTCTGAATTCTTAGAAGTAAGAGAATAGATCTCTGTTCAGCCTTTCTATGCGCACGGTCGTGAAGAAGTCCTCTCGTGCAGGGGTCTCTCTTGCGTGGTCATCTCTTCTTCCGTAATTCTCTCTCCTTGTGCCCCTGGTGGGCTATTTATAGGGAAAGCAAGGGTATAATTGTCCCTTGAAAATATAAAAACAGATTGAATCAAATCTATTTAAATTTGAAAAGTAGCCTTGCTGCGAGACTAGATCAGCTTCTGCGAAGCTAGAAGTAGCAGGTCGGTTGATCCTCCTGATCTGTTTTGATCCTTTCCATATAGTTGGAAGATTTGCCTTGATCCTCTTACTCATTTTAGGAGAGTCAAGAGATTTTGACAATCAACTGCCAAATTTGATCTCAATCTCGATCCTGATTAGATTTGATCTCATCTGGAGATTTAATTGGTCAATGGATGACCATAGCAGACCCACAGCGGAGCTGCCCGCGTTGAGCTCGCAGCAGAGCTGGAAGAAACATCTGGCGAAGTTAGAAGACAGCTCTTCAGCGGAGCTAGATAACGTTTGTGGCGAAGCTACCGAATATTCTTCTGCTTCAAGCGAAGCTAACTCTCTGCGGAGTTAACTGAGCAGTTCAGGCGAAGCTATAGGTTAGCTTCCTGATGGAGCTTTGAACGGCTTCAAGGAGAAGTTAGGTGATCTTAGCCTCTCAGGCGAGGTTATCTCTTTGGGCTCACGTGATGCTAAGTGTTAGCATCTTAGACCTGCTGAGGTCTGTTTAGAGACAATCTGGGCTCATTGTCTGCTTCACTAGATGAAGAGTCCAAGTTACTGCTTTGTCCCTTGGGGATGAATTAAAATTGGTCGCCAGCTTATCTGTCACTTATCTTTTGTAAATGTCAACAAGTACAAAACCGGTCGTCAGCTTGTCTATCGCTTGTCTTTTATAAATGTCAACAAGTTTAGACATTGTTCAGACCAATCAGCCTATCTTTTACTTGTCTTTTGTAAATGTCAACAAGTTTAGACATTGTTCAGGCCAGTAAGAATCTTGTCTTTTTTAAAGTGTCAACATGGATATATAAGTGGCCCTGGACTCTGCTCAAGAAAGTAGAACCCAAAAGCCTTCAGATTTGCTGCATTCACGCGACAATCTAAGTGAACTACTAACATGTATTTTTTCCAGGTTGGTTAAATTGCAAAGCTAAATTTTTGCAACTATTTATTTTCCTGTTTAACTCACTGTACATGTTTTCTAACCTCAACAGTAAAATGATGTTTATTAAATGTTAAAATGGTTTAGACTTTGCATTTAGGCACGTGTCTAATTCGTTTACATTTTACATTATTGTTGAAGAGTGCTGGAGCAAAGGTACATATGCATAGCATGTAGTATATGAACACTTTTGAATTGTTTACATTGCTTAAGTGTTGCTTTTCTCATTCATGTTGCACTAAATTGATTTAAGGGCTTTCTTATAAACAAGATAAGGTGGGAAGTTATTACCCTCCCTTAGCCTACAAATAATCTCCTCACTCACTAACCCAAGCCTAACTAAAACTGAGTAGACGTTAGCTCTAGGTTTATCCCGGACTCAATAGGAGACTGTTCTATGGGAAAAATTGATTAGAATTTGACTCTTGCCAAATTGGTGTCAAAGGTTGGGGATTTATGAGGCGAAACCTCGAAGAACAGTGGTTTGGTATAATTAGGCTCGTTGCTTAGACACAGATACCTCCCACTGATCTTGCCCTTACCTGGCTGATTACCTGTGATCATATTCTACAATATACCCCCCGTGTATAGTCTAACAAGTTAGGAGTCATCTAAGTCTAAGATCTACCCTAACTTAGGCTAGATTTTTTTCTCTGTTGTGTATTTGTATTTCTTTGTTTGTTATTGACATTTCTTATGTGATATGGCTTATAACAATAATTTTTTCAATTTTAATGATAATCTATATTACACCCTGACCTCTTTTAACTTAGATATTACCAACCCGGCATATCATAATTTTAAACAACCTAGTGTGTGATTGGTCTTATACGAATCAATACATGCCCCAGTCCCAATACTATGAATAAGACTGGAATAATCATCACTACTCTTCACAGAGTTAATGGGCATACAACTCTCCTGAGTCATATTGTCAACCACCATTCTAACATTCAACCTATAATTTTTCTAGTCATGATCAACTAATAGAAGAAAAATCTGAGGCTTTGGAAAGTATAGAGCCTTGATTGAGTCCCAAGAACAAAAGCTAAAAATGATGGACTCACAATTCCCACAAGACTCTTATATCCAAGATCCTTACTCCGTTTCAAGTCCCACAACAAGAAGAAGAACCTATGGACTCAGATAAAAGTATGAAAACCTGATTCAGTCCTGAAATAATTTTTTCCAATCTGTCGATAGGCTAGAAGCACAAATGATTTGTTATATCAACATAGTGAAAGGTAGGAATGAGGAAACTCTACCTACACATGTTCGACCATTCCCGATTACCCTAACCATATTGATAGGAATGAATGAAGAATCATGGTATCGTGAAGACTTTGATCAAGACTCAATTTCATCACATAAATTTGAATTTGATCAATTTCAACCTTGGACAAATTGACAAGTTTTTCATTCAATGAGATTGAACTTGAATGTGAATGTGACCTCGATCCCAACCTTGTGATTCAGTTTCCATCTTCGAATCTATGTTGATTCCGGTATCCTCACTCAATTTGGACCATTTTCGGAGCCAACATTTATTCCTATACAAATAGATCTAGAAATTGAATCACCAATTTTGAATAGTCATATTCTATTGATATGAAAAGAATGTGAATTTCAATTATTTGATTTGGACTCAACTCTTAAATCAAACCGACCCTTGAGCCCAAAGTTAATTTTTTCGAGTTAGTATTGGTTACAAAACTATCACTTTTGAGCCCAAGTCAACTATTCCACCTAGTCACTTCTTTTGTTGGACATAGGTATAAACCATGATGACTCCCTGATAACTTTTTAAGACTGGTCATGTAAAGGAAATACGTTTCATGATAGGATTTTTCATGATCCTATTCATGTAAATGTAAATAGAAAAGAGGTCAATAAAGGTGAGTTCTGTAAATCACCACATTATCTTGATTGGATAGTAAGCTTGGCCCAATTCGACCACTGATTAAGACTAAGAAGGTGTACTTATTATGTGTATAAGAATGTATTTGATGTACCCTTTCTTGTCTCCGCTATAGCATAGGTCTATACCGAGTCGATTCTCAGGGAGAGCTCGCGATGGAAGCTTTAACGTGTGGTAGTGAAGTGAACAAACGAGTATTCTTCTCTTGCTTATAAATTTAGTGAATCAAATGCAAAAGAAACTAAAAGGAAGGATGGATATGTTCATGGTGGAAGTGGAAAAGAAATCAAGAAGTGGATGTGGTGTTCACAAGAAAAGGAAAGAAAACTTAAAGAAGAATCAATCCATGACTAGCTTACCTTGCTAGCTTGCCAAGACTTACTAGACTCCTTGATAGCGAATGCGTGCCTAATGTTGTCACTCCATCGGCTTGGAATTCGTCTCGCGTGTTGACCTAATTACTTTCTCACTAGATAGACGGTGGTTTAACCGTCGGAGAAGAGAAGATCATACAACTTGCAAGATGAACAAAGGCAATCACCCATGGGTTAGTGAAGTGACAAGACTAGTGGTAAACTAGTACATGGAGAAGAATTAGCTACAAGCCATTAAAGAACTAAAACAAAGCTTGAAGTAAATTGCAAGAATTAAAGAAAGCAATAAAGAAAGCATGTAAAGAAAACACATAAACTAGAACCAAGCTTCAAGTAGAGGAAGGAGGATGGATCAATCCTTGTTGCTTCAAGTGTCACTCTTGATTACACAAGCTCTCTCCCTCACAATCACTCTCTTTTACATTGAATTCTAGGGAAGAAGAAGAGGGATCTAAAGAACAAAACCTAAAGAGAAAAATACATGAAAATTACAATACTAAACTAATCTCCTCTCTTCTCCATTCAGTTTTTTCTCGCAGGTGAAGGTCACATATTTATAGCATGGGAGAGAACCTTCGAGAGCCTAGGTTGTTGGCATGAAATCCGAGGCCATAACAACCTAAGATTGCCGCGCCCAAGCCGCGGATCGCGGCTTGATCTTGGCCGTTGATCCGGATCTTTCTGTTGGAGATCAGTTGAGAGTTGTTAGCCACGTGGTATATCTAGAATCTTCGTTTGTTGCGTGGATCTTTCTGGATCTGGATTTGAAATCTGGCTTTATCTTAATCATGAATTAATCACTTAATTAGTGTTAATTAAGTGATTATTTGAAAATCTCTCCATTAGAGTGTGTACCTGCAAATATGTAGAGAAGAGGAGTAAAAATCACATTTTTATTAACTAAATGCATGAGGATTATGATGTAAAATATGCAATATTGGATACCAATCACACCCCCACACTTATTCTTTTGCTCGTCTCGAGCAAAACAAGAAAAGAAAAGAAAATCTAAACTACCAATTTATTTACACCACTTTCGCAGGTGATGCGATTGCACTGAGCATGTGCAACAAGCCGTTAAACCTCTAGGTACCCTAGAGGAGGAGTGTTGTCTCCTGAGGGTTTTCAGCGGATTACACCCACAAAATCCATAAAGAAAGAAGACAAATGTTAGTGTTTTGAAACGCATTTTGAATAAGAGACAAGTTTACAAAACTATTTTTGCAAAAATATAAGTGATCCTAGGTCATAAGTCCACCTATAATTATTCTTCCTTAAACTTAGTATCCATGCAAGATCTTGCTTTTAATTAAGGTAAGAATTCAAAATTGGATTGAATATTTTATCTCTCATAAAACCTAGATAGTATGCACACCGTGTAAGTGAAAATTTCCTGGGATTTCAACTCCAACCATAAAGCCATTTCTTTATTATACATATATATTTTTTCTTTTTCTTTTTCTTCCCTTAGTCTAGGCTTTCTAGTCTACCCTTGTAGCGAGCCTTTAACCGATGACTCCCAAACCAGACGGTCTTAGGGCACCAGATGAGAAAAACATCCCTCGGGTTTAAGGTCTCGAGTAGAAAAGGCCACATAACTAAGGGGGATTATTTATTTCCTTTACCACCGTTAGGCGTGAATAATCATGCTTCTTGAGGCACAATTCTCCAGCTAATAGGTGATGTTTTATTTATATATATATATATTTTTTTCTTTTTTTTTTATTTTTATGGCATTTTTGGTCTTTGTTTCCATCCCAAGAAATGTGTAAGTGTGAAGTGCATATTATCTAAGGCAAAAAACTCAAGATAAAAATATCTCACCAATTTTACTTACTTAGCCTATAATCTCCAACAAGATCTATTACTTCAACTATGTTTAAGATATCATAATTAAGGCTTTCTTATTCTCTAAGATACATCTTAATTTTCTTAAAAATAGATCAAAACTTTGTCTCTTTTTCAAAAAGTTTTTATTTTTTATTTTATATTTTTTTTTTTTTCTAAAAGAAAAGTAAAATCTAAAAAGAAAGTGAAAAATCTAGAAAAAAGATAAGATCTAAAAATAAAAGACCTAAAAAGAAAGTAAAAATCCTAAAAAATAAAAAAAATCCTATAAAGAAAATAAAAAGTCCTATGTTAGTACATACCCCCCCATACCTATCTCATGCATTGTCCCCAATGTATGCAAGATGAAATGATGCATGAAATAGGTAAAGGTAAAAAGTCACTCCCTCCTCCTCTTTGGACCCGCAGTGGTACTGGGTCCAGCTGATTGTGTCCTCCTCAATGTCGCCTCAATACTATCTAGCCTAGAGGATTGCTCCTCCACCTTCTTCCTCAGCCGTACTTGACCTCTAAAAATTTTCTTCAGGCCTTTCCATATGTGTAGACATGAAAGCTCTTGACTCTACAGAGGGTTCCTGCCGCCAAAACTCAGGTTCATCCTCTGCATCAAAACTCTCCGAAGAAGAGGACTCAACCGGTACATTTTCGGGCTGGACAGTAGCGTCCAGACCGCGTGTAAACAACTAGTGTACGCACTGGTAGGTCTCTCCGGTGCAACAAACACTCTATCAAATGAGTCAAATACATCGTCTGGTAGAAAAGTCCTACACAGACGTGTAATCAATATGGGATGTGAGTACTTGGCACCTCTTGTGCGGGAAGAGTTCGTGAGTAGTGCATGGAAGAGGACCTGTTCAAACAAACCGTGCGTTGTCGTGTCATCAAGTCATGTATAATCTGTAGCACAGGCCTGTTAAAAGTCGTGGTATGGTCTAGCCCTAAAATATTGCGTAGGATCCAACGTCCCACGCAATGAACATTCCTAAACGTGGTGCTAGCCTTAAGCCCACGATCCTGCTCAGTGCAGCGAGCCCCCATAACAGTCATATAGTCAATCAAAGGGAGAGGCTCGCTGTGAGTTGTGATGGTTTGGACAGAAGTGACTTTCTCAAGAAGAGGAAGCGTGATAATGAAATCACCATTAGGCATGTGGACAGTGAACTGGTATGCTTGTGGATCTACCGATGCATGGTCAAGGTGCGTGTAAAACATCTTTACCAACTCAGGACAATAAAAAGCCTCGGTCTCAGAATTATCATATATCAATGTGTACCAGTTCCTAGCCCTAATTCGTTCTAAAAATACATGTCCATAACCATTATTATCAATTTAAATCCGCCCAAAATCTTTTTCAGGAAAAATTGGAGGTGCCATAACAGAGATTTAAGAGCAAAAACAGTAAAAAGAAGAGATTTAGAACTCGAACCGCCCCCGGATTACGTGGGGGGAAAAAAAATCAATCTCTGTTGTGGATTCAGAGAACTCTGGATGAATTTGTGGCAACAGATCTCCAACAAGCACTGAAAATCGACCGAGTAGAAGAACTTTCTGGGCGCAAGAATCTTCAGAAGCGCCGCGTTTGCGCGGCTGGAGTTGTGGATCCGGGCAATTTTAAAGAGTCTGAGGAAGGGAAATTTTGGTGGCGGCGGTTTTGAGAGAAGATTGGGGATCTGAGGTAACTTTCTCGTGTGAGGGCTGAAGTATGTGGGAGGGGGTATTTTATAGAGGGAAAGAATTTGAGAGTTCCCAATCTATCCCTAGGTCAAAACAATTTTACCCTAGGAATTTGGAAGTTTTGAAAAGAGAAGTGTTGACTCCTAGAAATTTGGAAAGACCTCAAACTTAGGAATTCTTGAAAGATGGAATTTGAGGAATCCTAGGAATATGGAAAGAATTTGAATTTTGAAAAATATGGGAACTCCTTTTAACATGAAAATCCTCCTTTATTTTTATTTCTTTTTTTTTTTATTTCCTAAATTCTATGTTAGTGAATCCTATGTTAGTAAAAAAAAAAAAAAATTAACTTAAGGAGGTGGTTCTGGTGGTGGTCGGATTGGTCCACGGAACATGGCCCAATCAACTTGTCGTTGGGTTTTCAGAAACCCACCAAAAATCTCAGAAATATGACCCACTAGAATGATGTATGCATGTGTTATTTTAATTATGTACATGACCCCATCTAATTTTAAGATTTTCCTAATAATTTCAGAGTCAAATTTATCAATTCCTTATCCCAGAATGGTATATGACATGATAAAACAGTTGACTTGGACTCAGGACGGACGGGAACTGACTCAGGGAATTGAATGAAGTCAAGTGATGTTCAAGAGTCGAAGGTAGTTCAGAAATTTGGTCCAAGTCAAGAAATGAAAACTCAAGTCCACATGTATTGTTCAATAATGGAATGTGACTATCAAAAATTGGTGATTTAAGTTCAGGAAGAATGGGAATCAATACTGACTCTAGAAGGTTACTCAATTGGGTAATATAACCGGAGTCAATAATGATTCAGGGATTTGAACTGGATCACAGATGTGCAAATCTAGGTCACATATCTCATTTAGTTCAATTCCACAAAATGGAGAACTTGCCAAAATGTCAATTGAATCTTCAGAAATGTAGAATTGGGCAAGTTCAACATGATCCTTAAAGATGGGTGATTCAACTTCATTGTGAATTGGGACTGGATTCAATGTCGGCTCCGGAAAAGAATTGAAGTGAGGTAAAGATACCGGAGTCATTATGGAATCAGAAAAAAGATTGAATCACAAAGTTGGGGTTCAAGATCACATTCTCATGTAGTTCAATTAAATGTGGAGAAATTGCCAATTTATCAATGGGATTTTCAGAAGTATGGATTGGTCAAGTTCAATGTGATCATCATCAAATATTGGTGATTTATTTTCACAATGGATAGGAAATGGATCCAATTCTGACTTGGGAAATGGATTGAAATCAGGTAAGGATATGGAAGTCATGATGAATCAGGAAGTAGAGTTGAATCATCTGGTGAAAGTTCAGGATCATAATTATGTTCAAGTTCAATTTCAGAAAAGGAAAACTTGCCAATATATCAATTGGATCTGAAGTTTGGACAAGTTTATTTGTAGGAGATGAAAAACTGCCAAAATGTCAATGGAATTTGACGTTTGGACAAGTTCAATTTTAGGAAATGAAAAACTTGCCAACATGGAATCTGAAGTTTGGACAAGTTCAGGTGGTTGTGCTGAAATTGAATCTGGACTTCCAAGACTACATGACTCTTTGGTTTAACAGAGTGGCTAGTGACCTTAGAAATAGGATGATGATGAAGAGTTTGGATCATCAAATCTATGTCACGATCTCTAGCTTTTCGAGCAATGGTCATGTCTTCAAGCAACTTTTCACAAGTGATGATTTCATTATTTTGATGAAAAGATGAAGTGTGGTCTTGGAAGTGATGGTGAAATTGTGAGTCAAAA
>JAVJIF010018349.1:0-81370 GCA_038442645.1 Agave tequilana | reverse complement strand
AAAAAAAAAAACAGCCTAACGGCTAGTTTGATTTGGGGGCTATTTATACCCCATCTCTTTGGGATTTTGAGAAGATTTCAAGAGCTAAAATTTCTCTCCTTTCTTGGTGTTTAAAACAAGTTTTCAAAAGTGTTTAGAGCTTCAAAAGATCAATCTTTATGTTTTAGAGTTTTTGAAAAATCAAAGAAAATAAAAAAATTGGGAGATTTATATTGTTCTTCCTTTGTATCTTTTAAAAAGAGTTTTCCAAAGTATTTTTCTTTGAGTTTTTGTTTTTCAAACTCAAAGTTTTTCCACACTTGAGCTATCCTCTATCCTATCTATTTAGAATCATTTATTTTGTGGGAAATATATTGTTTGAGATTGTGAAAACCTCCAAGTTGTAAACCCCTTCATTTGGTGTATCCCTCTTTGGTAGAGGTTGATTTGGATTGTGGAGTGCTCCATCTTTGGTAGAGGTTGAGGTTGTTATTTACTCCCTCTTGGTGAGGTGGAGTTGGTTGGTTTGTATCCCTCTTCGGTAGAGGTGATTTGTGATTGTTTGGCTACGGGCCTACCCCTCGTGTGTGAGGTGGTGATTGTTTGCCTCGGTGGAGGTTGTTGTTGATTGAGAGAGGAGTTCGGTACTCCCGGTTGTTGTACAAATCCTCTTCGGTGGAGGTTCCCTCGGTGGACAAGATAGTGGATTAGAAATCCTTCTCGGTGAAGGCGGGGACGTAGAGCTAGGGGCTCGAACCTCGAAATATATCTTTGTGTTTGCGTTTGATCCATTGACTCTAACCCTCTCTCTTTATTATTGTGCCTTGCATCTATTCATATTGCTCATTCTTATTATATGCTTGGTTTGTTTGTGTGTGCCTCACTTGTACTTAACCACGAGAGCTTCATATAGCACCTCAACTCTTATTCAGAGGAATCAAGAGGAGTTAGTCTAGAGCCCTTCACGGGGAATTCGGATACACTCGTTGGTTGTACTAAGTGTTGTTGCAAATTAGTTTTAATTTCCACATTTAGTTTCTAGATTAGCCTTATCACCTATTCACCCCCCTCTAGGTGATTTCAGAACCAACTAAATACATTGGGTTGGACTTATCCGAATCAATACAACCCATACCCCCAATCTTATGACTATAATTTTTAAAATAATTTTAACTCTTCACAGAGTCAATGGGGATTCACCTCCGCCAAGTCAAATTTTCAACCTCCTTACCCACCTTATCCACCTTATCCACAATTTTTGCAATATTCATTCCCCGATTTTACTTCATATACTCTTTTTCTAAAACCATCAATTGAAGAAAAATCTGAGTTAGAAAAAAGTATAGAAGTCGTACAAGCCATGCTGGAGTCCAAACAAACGAAGCTCAATTCACCAATTCCACAATATTTTCATGATTCATACTCAATTTTACCTATTCAAAATGACCAATCATCTGCGCAGAAAACGAGTATGGAATGCTTTCGTGAGTATGAACTTCAATCTCAAAACATGTTGGACTCGCACTCTTCACAAAAATTTCAAAATCAATATTCTTACACTTCCTTTCTAGAATATCTACTTGAAGAAACATCATATCTAGAAAAGAGTATAAAATCTTGCAGGAGTTCGCGCTATAATTTCAAAAATCTTCTACTCAGTCTATCGATAGGTTAGAAACACAATTGAGTCAATTGGTCAACATTTATAGGAATGAGAAAACTCTCTCTTATCAACTTTTGACCAATCCAGATATCTTTAACTCTATCTATTTGACCTAGAACTCTTTTTGTTTTAGGAACCAAGATTCCTACGCTCCCTTTCTAGAACAATCACTTGAAGAAAAATCAGATTTAAAAAAAAGTATAGAAATCTCGCAGGAGTCCGCACAATAATTTCAAAAATCTTCTGCTCGGTCTATCAATAGGATGGAAACACAATTGAGCCAATTGGTCAATATTTATGGGAATGAGGAAACTCTCTCTTATCAACCTTTAACCAATTCAGATATCTCAAACTCTATTGATTTCACCCAGGACTCTTATTATTTTAGAAATCAAGATTCAATTTCAGCACACCCATTTGAACTTGACCAAACTCAGACTTTTGAAAATTCCATTGACAGTTTGACAGGTTATCCTTTTCTTGAAATTAAACTTGAGAATGAGTGTGATCATGAATCTCAACTTGGTAATTCAATTCCACTTCTTGATTCAATGTTGACTTTGGTATCTTTACCTCACTTTAATCTTTTCCCGAGTCAACATTAGATCCTGTGCCAATCATTATGAAGTTGAATCACCAATCTTTAATGATCAACAATTGAACTTAACCAATTTCATACTTTTGAATGTCCCATTGATAAATTGGCAAGTTTTTCTTTCAAAGAAATTGAACTCAAATAAGAATGTGACTTCAATCCTCAAATTTGTGATCTAGTTCAAATTCCTGAATCAATATTGACTCCTATTTTGTTACCCAACTTGAGCAACATTTTAGAGTCAGTTTCAATTCCCATATCTGTCATTTTTGAACTTAAATTATCAATCTTAGAAAGTCACATTCTACTGGTGGGAAATGAATGTGGACTAGAGTTTCAACTTCTTGATTTGGACCAGATTCCTGAACCAATTTTGACTCTTGACCCTTTACTTGACTTAACTCAAATTCCTGAGTCAATAGTAGTTCCTATACTTCCTGAGCCCAAATCTATCATTCCATCTTTTCGCACTCCATTTTGGAAAAAGGGGGTTGATAAAATTGACTCTGAAGTTATTTTGAAAATTTGAAAAATAGATGGGTAAATTTTTTAATAAAAATCATTTATATATATATATATATATATATATATATATATATATATATATATATCATTTTAGTGGGTTGTATTATAGAGGTCTCTGGTAGGTTCCTCCGGACTCCACACAAATTGGATTAGGCTGCATTTCGTGGACCAATCAGACCACCACCGAAACCACCACCTTGAGGAGATTTTTTCTTTCCTCTCTATTTGTTTCATGCATACATACATTCACGATGCATTGAGGAATTTGCATGAGATAAGTGTTCGGGAGGGTCTACTAACGTAGAGTTTTTTAGATTTTCTTTTTGTTGGCCCAGAGGCCCATCACTCTAGTTTTGATGATGATTAACTCATGTAGTTATAGTTTACTAATAATCTTGTGTTTAAATAGTTTCAGTGATTGACCAAGATATTAGTAGGTGTTTGGCTTCAACAAAGGAGTTTTGGAGCTAACACAAGGTAATTCAAGAGCTCGAGTGTCAAGATCACATCTAGTACTCGGTTGGAGTCAAACTCGTTGGATCGCGTTTGGATCGAGTCAACTTGGAGAAGGAGTTCTACAAGAAGATCTCGGTTTGTTTAGTTTAGTTGTTTAGATCTTGTATAAAAATTAGATAGTATTGATATGCTCAATTTCACACACACAAAAGTTTAAAGTTTATTGGTTTTGATTTTTGGTTTAACCATTTTAGATTTCATATCAAAAACATATATAGATATCTTTATATATATATTGGATTCTATCCATATACAATATGCTTCAAACTTGTATCAATATCATGTTTTTGTATCCATATGAGTTTTGGAGAAAACGGTTTCTATTTCAAAAATTCAAGTTTTGAAAAATACCGATTTTATGTTTAAGCTAAATTTTAATATCACAAAAATGGTTCAAATTGTTTATAATATGTGTTGAATTTTAGTCACACATATTTGTATTTCAAAGATCTTATAAGAACTTATTTTGTGAAATTTATGTGATTTAATTGAAATTAAAAAGACAAGTTTTCAATACTCAAAATCCCAAGCCAGACTGCACTGGCGGTCGACCGAACGGCCAGGAGTCGGTCGACCGTCACGGTCGACCGATATGCACGGGACGTGCACAAAGGCCAGCCTATTCGGCCGGTTGACCGCGGGGTCGACCGACTGAAAGCACCCCACTCTTGGGTGGGGGCCGGTCGACCGGGTGGTCGACCAATGGTTTTGGCCCGGTCAACCGGGCGGTCGACCGGAGGCACAATGGTCATAAATATGACCGTTGCGTCGGTCGACCAGGCGGTCGACCGGAATGGCAGTTTTACCCTTTCTTAGCTGCCAACGGGCAGATTTTTAGAGGCTATATATATATGCCTTCTCTTGAGTTATTTTTAACAAGTTTTAAGAGAGCAATTTTTTCCACCTTTACAAGCGTTTAATAGCAAGTTTTTAAGAGAATTTTTAGGCTAAAAGATTTTATCTTTAATTGTATTAAAGGGTTGAAAATTCAAAGAAAAATAGAGTATTTGGGAATTAATTTTTGATCTTCATTTCTATCTTATTCTAGTTGTTTTCTCAAGTATTTTTCTTTGTGTTTTGATTTCCAAACTCTTTGTTTTCTCACACTTGAGCTATTTAACTATCCTATTTATTAGGATCTTGTTTTGTGAGAAATATTGGTTTGTGGTTTTGTAAGACCACCAAGAGTTATAACCTTCCTTGTATTTATTGTTATCCCTCTTGTGCAGAGGTGACTGTGGAGGTGATTGTGGATGTTGTGTTGGTATCCCTCTAAGTGTAGAGGTGATTATGGTTAGAGTATTGGCTAAGTGCCCTATCCCTCTAGTGAGAGGTGATTGTTGTTTGGCTAAGTGCCTATCCCTCTAAGTGTAGAGGTGATTGTTGGAGCGTTAGCTTTGAGCCTTATCCCTCTAGTGTGAAGTGATTATTGTTTGGCTAAGTGCCCATTCATCTAAGTGTAGAGGTGATTATTGTTGTGCCTTGCCTCTTGTGTAGAGGTTGTTGTTGGCTGAGAGAGGAGTTGTGTACTCCAAATTTGTATTACCCAAATCCTCAGTAGAGGCTTTCTGTGTGGGAAGTCCTGTGTGGACGTTATAGTAAAAATCCTTCTGTGTGAAGGCGGGAACATAGAGCAGTGGCTCGAACTTAGAAATATATCTTTATGTTTGCGTTTGATCCACTATCTCTTAACTCTCTCTCTCTCTCTCTCTCTCTCTCTCTCTTATATCTTGCATTGCATCATATTGCTCATATCTTACATATGCTTGGTATTGTTTGTGTGCCTCACTTGTGTTGAACCAAGAGAGCTTTACATAGCACCTCAACTCTTATTTAGAGGAATTTAGAGGAGATAGTCCAGAGCCCTTCACCGGGAATTCGGTTATACTCTTTGGTTACACTAAGTGTGTTCCAATTAATTTTAATTTCACATCATTTGTCATTAGATTAGCCATACACCTATTCACCCCCTCTAGGTGTACTTTCACTTTCTTTTTCACTTCTTTTAGGATGCTTTTAAAAATCTTTCCTTTTGTATAGGATTTTTTTTCTTTCTTTAAAATTTTTTTGAAACAAGAGACAAAATTTTGATCTATTTTTAAAAAAAATAAGATGATCTTAGAAATTAAGGAAGCCTTAATTATGACATCTTAAATCTAGTCAAAATAATGGATCTTATTTAAAATTATAGGTTAAGTAAAGAGAAATTTGAGAGATAATTTTATCTTAAATTTTTTGCCTTAGATAGTATGCACTTCACACTTACACATTTTTCGGATGGAAACAAAGACCTAAAATGCCATAAAGTAAATAATATATATATATATGATATGTATGAAGAAAAAAATACTTATTAAGCTGGATAACTATGCCTCAAAAAGCATGATGATTCACGCCTAATGATGGTCAAAAGAAACAAATAATCCCCCTTAGTTTCGTGGCCTTGTTTACTCGAGTTCTTAAACCCGAGGGATATTTTCTCATCTGGTGCCCTAAGGCCATCTGGTCTGGGAGTCATCGATTAAAGGCTCACTATCTAGGTAAGTTAGAAAGCCTAAGAAAACTAAGAGAAGAAATATATATATATATATATATATATATATATATATATATATATATATATATATATATATATATATATATATATATATATATATATATATATATATATAAAGGGCTTGATGGTTAGAGTTGAAATCCCAGAAATCTTCACTGTCACAAAGTGCATATTATCTAAGTTTTATGAGGATAAAATATTCAATCCAATTTTAAATTCTTACATTAATGAAGACAAGATCTTGCATAGAGATTAAGTTTAAGGGAGAATAATTTTTTTGTAGACTTATGATCTTAGATCACTTATATTTTTGTAAAAATATTTCAAAAACTTGTCCCTCTTTCAAAATACGTTTTCAAAACAGTAACATTTGTCTTCTTTCTTTATGAATTTTGTGGGTGCAATCCGCTGAAAACCCTCAGGAGACAACACTCCTCCTCTAGGGATAACCTTGAGGTTTAATGGCTTGTTACACGCACTCAGTGCAATCGCGACACCTGCGAAAATGATGTAATAATATTTATAGTATAGTTTTTTCTTTTTCTTGTTTTGCTCGGGATGAGCAAAAAGATAAGTGTGGGGGTATGATTAGTGTACAATTTTGCATTATCACATCACATTTTCCTACCAATTGATGAATAAAATATCATTTCTAACTGTGTTTTGGTCTACTTTATAGATAATCAAGAGTCTAGGGGCAAAGGAGTAATAAGGATTTAATTAAACCCATTTTTGAGTAATTAGATTCAGATTTCTTGGAGGCCAAACTAGAGAGTTTCTAGAAGATACATTGAATGTAGACGTTGGCGGATGTCTGACGAGAATCTGGACGTTAATAACTGAACCTGAGTATATCTGGTTGGTTCTCGAAGCGAGGCGAACCCACGCACCAAAACTATGGACCTAAGTCCGTGGTTTTGCCGTGAAAACGCGGCAAATATCGCATTTCCGCGGCAATATGGTGGGCCACACGTCAATTTTTGACGCGTGGCATCGTCTCACCTTCCAGAGTCTTTGTTTGCCTATAAATAACGTAGGGTTTGCCTGAAATGCAAGTAGATTGAGAAATAGGCTAGGTTTTCTCTCTTTTAGTGTAGGTGTTCTTGTTTTCTTTTCTTTTCTTTTGTATTTTCATTTCGTTTTTAGATCATGTATTAGGGCTGAGAGATTCAGAGAGAGAAAGAGAGAGATTGACATAATAGATGGTGACAATCTATGTAAAGGTGTCTCATTTATTCTCTATTGTAATCTTCTCCATCTTCTGCATGACGCTTAGCTAATTTTTTTCTCATGGCAATCTAACTACTAACCACTACTTATCTAACCACTTACTTGATAATTCACATGAACCTAATAGTCTCTACAAGGCCTTACTCTTGCAAGAGTCATTGATGGCTCATGATGATGGATTCTAAAATTCTAATATTTATAACATCTAACCCACTAACTTGCTAACTTGCAATGTCTTCTTTATTTCATTATTAGCTCTAACCAATTTTGATGATCTAATAGTACCTTGCAACTTGTTGTGTGGTAGGGTTGCGTTGTTTGAATGTAGAAGAATAATCTTATGTGTCATACCTTGTATCGTCTCTTGAAGCCAAGAACTAGTAATGGCCAAGGATCATGTAAGACAACTATCACTAAGAGGTTAGCATGGTTAGTAGAACAATTAGTAGTTAGTAGCCATGAGTTTTCTTTTATCTTATTTTAATAATCAAATTCAAACCATTTTATCATTTTCTTTATTGTTTTCACTAACTTCTTAGTTCATCTTTATTGCATCTTCTTTTTATGTTCAAAACCACTTCTTATTTTGTTTTCACATCGTCATTTTCATTGTCTCCTCTACCTATCATTTCTGAATTTCTTTTCTTTTTCTTTTACTTTTCTCATTCTTTAACAAAGAAGAATTGATAACAATCGACGTGAATAAAAACTGTTAATGCTTTTATCGCCTCCCGTCTCTGTGGATTCGACCCATTGAGCCAATGCTATAACGGAAGTATCGAGGGAACATTAGCACACACATAAATTTCACTGATTTCATAAAACATATGTTTTCAAGTGATGGTTTCGCATCGATCAAAATTTGCTCAACATGATTTTGGAGCTAAATTAGCTCGATTTGAAGACGATTTTCACCATGACGATCTTGATGAGGAGATCTATATGACTCAATCGGTAGGGTTCAAAGTTACAGGATATGAAAAATTAGTTTACAAACTTAAGAAATCACTATATAATTGAAACAATCAATTGCAAACTTAAGAAATCACTATATGAATTGAAACAATCAACAAGGCAGTGATACAAGTGATTTGATAAGTTTATGCGTGGCAAAGTACACACGAAGTCCATATGACCCATGTGTTTATTTCAGCAGGCTAGTAGATGGAGAATATATCTACTTACTATTGTTTGTAGATGACATGCTTATTGCTTCAAAGAGCAAATTGGTAATTAACAAGTTGAAGAGATAGTTGTCAACTGAGTTCAAGATAAAGGACTTGGGAGAAGGGTACTAGGCATGAAGATTGACATGAATAGAAAAGGCGACAAGATTTGTTTAACTCAGAAGGGATATTTGCAAAAGGTACTACAGAAGTTTAATATCTGAAGTGATATAAAGTCTGTCAGTGCACCATTGGATCCTTACTTCAAGCTTGCAGCAATAATATCTCTGAAATCAGTAGAAGAGCGTGACTACATGTCTCACGTGACATATGCCAATGCAGTGGGTACTTTGATATATGTAATGGTGTATACAAGGTCAGATTTTTCACATACCATAGGCATGTTGAGTGTCTACATGCATGATCCTGAAAAAGGACATTGGGAGGCTGTAAAGTGGATACTACAGTGCATCAAGGGTACTGTAGATGTTGGATTAGTGTTTGAGAGGAATACAAGAGGCAAGCAACTATGTACGGGTTGACTCCGATACGTTAGAGATCTTGACAAGCGCCAGTCAACAATGGATATGTGTTCACGTTGTCTCAGGCACCAGAGAGTTGGTGCTCGACTTTATAGTTTACTATGACATTATTCACAATAGAGGCCGAGTATATGGCATTGACAGAGGCTATAAAAGAGGTAATTTGACTTCGAGGGCTATTGGATGACTTCGGGATCGAACAGGATTTCTTGAAAATCCATTGTGATAGCATTAGCGTTATCTATTTGAAAGAAAACCAAGTCTATAATGCCCTGACTAAGCACAATGATGGCAGGTTTCACTTTGTGCGCGAGATTCTTGATGAGGGAGATATCGAGCTTAGAAGCTCAGCACCAAAGATAATCCCACAGATATGCTTACCAAGGTGGTTACAGGGGCTATGTTCAATCACTGCAAGAAATTACTCCGTATCTCTCAAGTGCGTTGAGATCTTTTGAGGTCATTTGGATGAACTACGTGTGGCGTGATCCCTTGGGTGGGGGGTATGTAATCAGCCTTCACCGTGCTGCCCGTTTGCTGAGTTAAAATTGGCGAGTCAATGTGCTCGACTCAGATTTGATAAATCTTCACTGAGGCAGAGAATTGTAGGGGAGAAGATAAAAATGAGAGTTATTAAACTCATTTGAGTTAGCCTGGAGAGAGAAGCATTAGCAACCAGAGTGGAGTGTTACAGTTAAGCTTTCGAAAGCTGCAGCATGAACCTTTTGAAAGCTTGTCAAGCTTTCGAAAACTCTGAGACAGATTAACTCTCAAGCATGAAGCTTTTGAAAGCTTCATCAAGATTTCGAAAGTTCTAAGACATGCCAACTCTCAGGAAGGCAGCTTTCGAAAGCTGATACCAGAGCTTTCAAACGCTCTGCGGCAAATTGGGTGAATCCGACCCGAATTTTGATTCTGATAATTGTTGAATTCTGAATCTGTATTTGACCCGAATTCTGAGTAATTAGGTTTATTTTCTCTGGATATAAATATAGAATCCTTTGAGATCAATGTAACATGGAAACTTTGACATATGGAATAAGATCTTCTCCCTTCTGCCTGGAGAATGTAAGCAAATTGATGAACCTTATTAAATCTCGTATTCTTCTCTTTTGTTTATTTTTGTTCTATATTTGTGATTAATCTCTCGGCGTGTTCTCGTGCTTATCTCAACAAGTATTGTTTCGCTTCTGCATAGACACGCAACAATTTTCAATCTAGAAGGATATAAATATGAGGTCCGTGGTTGATACAGAATCATGAAAGGTATTCCAGAGAAGAAAGTTTTTTTTCTATTATAGAGCCACCATATGGATGTTGGGGGTGGCATCAAAAGGGAAGAATTTTTTAGGAGATAGCAAACCCGCATTTAAACTAACATTTTGTCTTGTTATTGGCCAACTCTAGAGTCGAGTGATTAAAGAATAGTCCCGCAAAATTGAAGTACATAAATTAAAAGTACGGCCTATACCTATTAACTTAATCTTTCGAGCAAGACTAGATTTTAACCGTTATTTTATCTTCACTAATTTGTCTTTGCGATGGATCAATTTGTCATATCAAATTGGCATCAGAACTTGGTTGTGGACCAAAGGGAACTTTGAATCCGATGTTTGTCGCATGGTGTTGAATGTAGTTTGTGGGCCATATGCCATTTGAGTTATCCATGTAACTCTTACCTCCATTTAGGTGTTAGGCTTATGTTTGCCCTTTTGAGTCGTGTGTGATTAAGAATGGTGTTACAAAAAATGATGGACCTAAATAGAAGATTAGGTCTTTACGTATCAATTTAAATTTTTTTTCTAAGAATAGGTTATCAACCAATGACCTTTAATGAGGATATTGAGGGGGGGGAGAGCAGTTTCGGTGAGGAAAGGAAATCAAAAGAAGATGCTATAAAGGTAATTTGGTCCAAAAATATTATCACGTGCTTGACATGTGTAATTTTAAGACGAAAACTAATAGTTGAGTTACTCCCCTAACATTCTTGGAGACTCGTGCCTGTGGTAAAACTAAAATAAATTGGTACCTTTCACAGAAGCCGTGAAAACTCTGAATGTAATTTACTTTTGTCTTTTTCTTTTTCATTTTTACCAAAAATGTGAAAGAAGCAAGACAATTCTTATATTGGTGGGGATGGTGTCGTTCTCGCACCAATCTCAAAGCAAAGAAAGCCAGGAGAGCCTCCCCTTTGTTGCTTCAAGACTGATGCTAGATCAGTACTAGTACCTTGCACCCATCTAGCACTCAACTATGTCAGAGTGTATTTTGTATGGTGTGACAAATAGGCTCACTGGGGAGACAAAAAGGTGAAGGCACAACATAAATTGAGACTTTATCTAGACCTAAAATCTTAAATTGATAGGCAAAGACCCAAGTTTCTGTTTATGAACTTTATTTTTTTACTCAATTATTTGATGTGGGACTACACTTAGGTCACACAGACTTTTTACTCAACGGTGTAGTACCAGTAATTTCTTTGCCTGTAAAGGAGTTTTTAAATTCTACAGATCAAGGATTTTGCTCTCCTTTCATAGTGGAAGGGTAGTAATACAATCAATAATCAAACCCAAAAAACTAAGTACACTTTCATTGTTATATTTTCTCCAACTCCTACAACTCTCTAATTCCAAAACTTTTTAACATTCACAAGCTTCCAATCTTCACTCATGCACAATCTAAAAGGTTCAACCTCAATGTTAAAAGCCCTTGGCCCCTCGATTGATCAACATTCATTGAAAACTTACCAGCTGCCCAAGAATTATGTTTCTTGACCACATATTGAAGCACCCCAAAGAAAACCTCATGTTTCCTTGCTTGCCAATGTGAAATGCTTGCATGAAATTCAGATGATGAGAAGAACACATTGGCATGGAGAGAGGAGCTGCAGTCATCAAAGATTCATGGCCTCCCACAAAGAGTATCCATCACATCCTTCGCAATATTTTCGATTTGGAGAGAGCGTATGGATGTGACCACCCAGAGATCGTCGAGAACTCCTGCTCATAGGCACTGCCAAGGGTTATGGGGCCAATCTGAGGAAAAAATTTAAACATACCAAGTTATTGTTTGGATAATCTTTCAAGAGATCTGCATAATTAGCAAGAAGAAAGTTCCTCTCAATATTATCTTTTTGTCGAAATCAACGATTATTTGTTTAACATGAACCGTGCGATATTACTGAAAGTATGAACAATAAGATCAAAATGTGTGATTTTAATTAAGGGGAAAAAAGACTGTGAATAAAAAATTTATATCTTGTCTCTTGTTTAAGATTGAATACACATCCATTCACTTAAAAATTCCCATGGACATAGTATCTATAATTTCATATGTATATATCTCTATTTATGCTACTTAACAATGCCAGATGTCAAAATAAATTCCTTTACATTAATACATAAATAGTAAGAAGTGGAATTTACATTTTCTTACAGCTATTTCAGTTTATAGAAAATTAAAATGCGTAGAGTCATGGAGTTCATTTGTGTATACAATTGGTTACAAGTTACTAAATGGGATATGGTGCCACTGAGACCTAGCTCAGTGTAAACAGGTGGGTTGAAAAATGGGAGGTCTCATGTTCAAGACCCAGCTAAGGCATGTGTTCATCACAAAAAAGGAAAAGAAAAAAGAAAAAAAAAAGAAAAGAGAATATCTGGTGGTGAAGTCAAAGTTTGTAAGAATATTTCTTTGAGATGTAAATGAACTTACTTAACAGAGTATGTGCACGCAAATCTAATAGAAAAAATTTACATGTGTACAATGTGCAAGAGATTGGTAGATATATATATATACCTGATACTTTTCTCGTAATTGATCTCACCGACTCACCAACAAATACTGGTTTCTCCCTGCCCATTGTGAAGTTGGACATCTCCTTTATGTTGGTGGAAGAAACATATGAAGGAAGAGGATAATAACATATGATAATCATTCTAAGCCAGGAAATAAAGCATTTACTAAAAGAAGTGATTAAATAGGTAAGGTGGAGATGAGCAAGAATAGGCCTTTATAGAAGAAAAAGGTTATGTGAGAACTAAGAAGCTAGTCACAATAACGCACATCGAACGAGGTGTCATCACAAATAAAGATAAAAAAGGCAAATGGACAAAAATGAGAAACGACCTTTCCTTTAAGGCCTCGTTTGACTTGAAGTGTCAGGGTGTAGGTGCACGAGATTTTAGAAAGAGGTGTAAGGGATGTGAGTAGGGTTGTGAGTGGTACCCGCTAACCCGATCTGAATGCATAAATTTATTGTCAGATTTGGATTCAGAAAAAGAACCCAAATCCTTTTTTTTTGTGTGCGTGGTTTTTATATTAGGGGGTTTCTACATTTATAGGTAGAAGCCTTCTATCCATCGTCAAAGTGCTTGAACATCTACGACACAGATTAATACATAAGTCATACCCTACTTCTTTAGGCTACTATCTCTCATGCCAAATATATTTGATTCATATACACAGTATAGGGATGAGTAATAATGACATTATTCAATATATACAATAAACCTATGGTAATAATAGTTGAAATAGATTTGAAAACAATAAAAAGGGAGATGTTATGGAAGCTAACCTCTTAGCCATCCTATGCTCCATTATTTAGTATCATTTGAGTTCTCATATGAGCTGACACATGATGGAGATTGTAGCCGATGAGGATATTGAAGATGTTAAGAATTAAGGACTGCAAATGGGCTTAGTTCAAGAATCTATTGCAATTAGGAGAACCAGAAGAAATCCATTTAAACTTGCATGGCTCACTTCAGATATGATTATAGCATATGCTCTGTCAATCATTGAGAAGAGTATTCCATCCACATATAGAGAGGGTGAAATTAGCTCAGAGTCAGAGATGTAAAAGAATGTCATATTGGAAGAGATGAAGTCTCTTCATAAGAAAGATACTTGAGAACTGTCAGATATACCCAAAGAGAAGAAAGCCATTGGCTGTAAGTGGGTATTTGTAAAGAAACGTGGATCTTAAGATGGTGAAACTATTCTCGAAAAGGCCAAATTGTAGATAAGGGCTATGCTCAGATGGAAGGCATCAATTACAACAAGGAATTCTCACCTGATGTGAAGCATTCTTCAATTCGGATTTTGTTGGTGTTGATAGCACAACATGATTTGGAGCTGAATCAGCTCAATGTGAAGATCAATTTTCTCCATGGCAATCTTGATGATCTATATGACTCAGTCAGTAGGGTTCAAAGTTGCAGGACATGAAAAATTAGTTTGCAAACTTAAGAAATCACTAAATGAATTAAAATAATCAACAAGGTAGTGGTACAAGCAATTGATAAGTTTATGCATGGCAAAAGACACACACGAAATTCGTGTGATCCATGTGTTTATTTTAATAGGCTATTTGATGGAGAATATATCTACTTACTGTTGTTTGTAGATGATATGCTTATAATTTCGAAGAGTAGATCGACAATTAACAAGTTGAAGAGATAGTTGTCATTTGAGTTCAAGATAAAGGTCTTGGGAGAAGATAAGAGGGTACTTGGCATGGAGATTGACAGATATAGAAAAAGCGGAAAGATTTGTTTGACTCAAAAGGGGTATTTACAAAAGGTACTACAGAAGTTTAATATCTAGAGTGATACAAGGTCTGTCAGTGCACCATTGGCTCCTCACTTCAAGCTTGCAGCAACAATATCTCCAAAGTTAATAGAAGAGCATAAGTAAATGTCTCATGTGTCGTATGCCAGTGCAATAGGTAGTTTGATGTATGTAATAGTGTGTACAATGTCAGATTTGTCACTGACCGTAGACATGTTGAGTAGATACATGCATGATCCTGAAAAAGAACATGGGGACGCCGTGAAGTGGAAGCTATGGTACATCAAGGGTACTGTAGATATTGGATTAGTGTTTAAGAGGAATATAATAAGCAAGCAACTATGTATGGGGTACATTGACTCCGACTGCGTTGGAGATCTTGATAAGCGTCGGTCAACAATGGGATATGTGTTCACGTTGTCTCAGGCATCAGAAAGTTGGTGCTCTACTTTACAGTCTACTGTGACATTATCCACCACAATAGAGGCTGAGTTTATGGCATTGTCAGAGGCTATAAATGAGGCAATTTGACTTAAAGGGCTATTGGATGACTTGGGGATCAAACAGGATTTCTTGAAAATCCATTGTGATAGCATTAGCGTTAACTATTTGACAAAAAAAAACAAGTCTATCATGCCCGGACTAAGCACAATAACGCAGATATTCTTACTAAGGTGGTTACAGGGGTTAAGTTCAATCATTGCGAGAAATTACTCTATATCTCTCAAGTGCATTGAGACAGTTTAAGGTCATTTTGATGAACTATGTATGGCGTGATCCCTTGGGCGGGGGAATGTAGTCAGCCTTCACAGTGCAACCCGTTTGCTGAGTTAAAATTGGCGATTCGATGTGCTTGGCTGAAATTTGATAAATCTTCACTGAGCTGGAGAATCATAGTGGAGAAGATCAAAAATGAGAGTTTTTAAACTCATCTGAGCTAGCCCAAAGAGAGGAGCATCAACAACCAGAGTGGAAGTGTTACAGTTAAGCTTTCGAAAGCTGCAGCACGAAGCTTGAAGCTTTGTCAAGCTTTCAAAAACTCTGAGACATATTAACTCTTGGGGAAAGCTTTTGAAGCTTCATCAAGCTTTCAAAATCTCTGAGACAGGCCAACTCTCGAGAAGTCAGCTTTCGAAAGCTGATACCAGAGCTTTCAAAAGCTCTGGGGCTGAGTGAATTCGACCCGAATTCTGATTCTGATTTTAATGAATTCTGAATTTGTATTTGACCCAAATTCTAAGTAATTGGGTTTACTTTTTCTGGCTATAAATATGGCGTGCCTGAAGATGTCCATCGACTCTATCAGGAATTACCAAACAGTTTTAGCCCAACTAATGGTCTTTATCAACTGAATGTGGGCAATTTGCTCCACAATATCCACGACACCGTGCATTTTCTTTCAGAAAAAATAGAGTGGCCGACATATATAAGATGATCAGTGTAGTGAAGTCTTGGGCTGCAAGTCTCTGTCTGTCTCTTATAATTTCATTTAGAGTCACTTACTGCTCAAGCTGTTCATTCTTTGTCATATCTAGTTCGTTCCTCCTCCTTTTCTTCACAAGAAGATCATCAAATGCCTTATCAATGGATATTTTCGTGATCTTCTTAATTTTAAGAAATAGTGCTTTATCACCCCCTATCCTTCAATGTACAGGTCTTGTTCATAATGAAATCTATTCCATTGATAGGTAGACCTAATGTCAGGGCAACGTCCTCTACTGTTAATTCAACTCGTTTGCCCCCAATAAGAAAGGACCTTGATTTCTTATCATATTGGTCTACAATTTTAAGTAGACTAATGTCAGACTTTAGGCCTTTGTTACCACCAAACTCCTCGTTGTAGAAGGCCATGAAATAGGACCGAGGGGGTTTTTCTCATCGTGTTGACAAAATCGGCTTGAATGTACTTTTGAATACCCTCATGATTTCGCACATAGGCTTTAGGCTCGATCGCATAAGACGAACCTTCTATTCTTGCTGACCTAATATTGCAGAAACATTAATCTCATAAGTATCGAATAATTTATTAGAAATAAATAGGTTGTAGCGCTTTAAAATAATTTTGGAAGGAAAATAATTGGCTGCGACCTAGGTCGCGACATTACTTAATCAACTATAACACACTGTGACCTTTGTTGTAGTGTTAACTAACTAAGCGACATAGGCTGTATTTATCTAATTAACTCAATTAATTATCTAATAAGGACTGTGGTCAATCTTTCAACGCACTGCGACCCGTGACTCAACATACTACGACAAGGGTCGCAGTATTATATTAAGCTAACTTAGTATAACAAACTATGACTCATGGCCCCAAATATCAAGAAACGGTATGGGAAGACTGCGATCTCAGTCGCAGTGCTTATAGAAAATATAATATAAAAAAGAAAACTTAAGATAATAATACAATAAAATTATAAATTTTTCAAAGCCTCCTACTAAGGTCGTAATTAAATTTTAGGCTAATAGCCAATACTGTGACCAAAATTAACCAAATGGAATGAAAGTAAACTCCGACCTTAGGTCGCAGTGTTATAAAAAACAAAAATTTTAAATTTAATTATCTAATTAGAGCATTAATTCTTATTTTCTTCCATCTAAAACTGTGACTTAAAACAAAAATTATGGGAAAAAATTTTAGTTTCAAATTTTAAACTATATTGTGACCATGGTCACAAGCTTTTAAATTATAATAAATTAATTAATTTTTAAACACAAATATTCATGAAAATTTCAGAAAAAATCATATTATTATTAGAAAATTTTGGTTATAACTTTCTTCTTTGGAACTAAAATTCAAAATTGTTTAAAAAAAAATTAAGGGCAAGAGCCACTTTTGAATTGAACTTACATAAAAAGAATGAATTTTGTGTAAAAAAATAGAAATCAAATCCGATTAAAACAAAAAAAAGGGGCTTCAGAACCCTAAAAATTAGGTTTTTTCAAATTTTCTGTTTACCTTCTATCGTGGTTGTTTTTTTGGGTGCCATGTAGATCAGATCTTTTGTTTTAAAAAATACAATTTTTTGCACGAAAATTTTCAAAAATTTTAGTAATCAAAGTCACTAAATTTTTTCGGAATGTAGAACTTAAAATTTCACAACTGCAAAATTTGAGGGAGTAACAGTTTTGCAGACAGTAAAACTTTGTAGGAAAGGTATTTTAGTCAAACAGTTTTAAAGTGACTGAGGGCATTAAATGTGCGGGATGTTTTGTCTTTTATCCGCCAAAAAATTGAAATTTGTGTGGCTATTAATCAGCCACGTCCCGCCGGCTGAGAAACTCTCTCAGCTAGCGGCTGAGGTACAGAAATCATATGTGTGTGTGTGTGTGTGTGACATACATGCATACATACATACATACGCGCGCGCGCATATATAAGCGGTAGAGTCCAGGGTTTCAGGAACCTCTCTTTCTGGTGCCAAGGAAACTGGGATTGATGATGATGATTCTAAACAAATATGGTGGATCTCCTGAGACGAGCAAGGATGGCAAACTGTTGGGCTGAGGTCTCGGATGAAACGTACACAAGGCTATGATGCATCAAAACACGCACAAAGCTCTGATATGCCTAAATGTGCACATATGCACAGGAAACAAGGGACTAGAAATCCAATACAACCTGGCAGCAAATTTTCAAATCTGGCAGTAAGGAAGCAGATCCAATGGAAATTCATACCAGCTACGTCTCCAACTTCATGAAAGGATATTTGCAAACTTGGTAGAAATCTAGATGAGTATTACAAGCTAATATATTCCTCGTTCTCATGACTCGAGATTTTTATGCAAAGATTGACAAATCTGAAATTGAGGCTAATGTTCAAAGATGGAAAAATGCTCTAGTTACATACGTGTTAGGTGATAAACCCTTTTATATTCATTTCAAGGCATATGTAACTAGATTGTGGGAACCTTCGTGTTCTCTGGAAGTACACTCGAGGGAGAATGGTTTTTTTCCCCTCAGATTTGGAACAAAGGAGGAGTGCGACGGGGTTTTGCAAACGGGTCCATGGTTGTTTGATGGTCGTCCATTATCTTAAAGCAATGGTCTCTAGACAATGGTCTTGAGAGAACTCCTATCATCTGTTCTGTGGGGGTGAGGTTCTCATCTATCCATCTAAAGTTCTGGTCAATCGCAATTCTCAGAAAAATAGCTAGTCTAGTGGGCACTCCTCTATTCATGGATAAAGTCACCACCGTCCTATGAAAAGTTGGCATATGCTAGATGTTTCATTGAGATCTGCAACACACATACAAAATAAATAAATAAATGAACTATATCTGAAAAGAAAAAATAGTAAAAAAAAGATAAATAATGTTATAAAAATTATAAACTTACTTGTTTTTTTTTTGTACCTTTTCTTCTTCTATTTTCTTCACCTCAAGGCATGTGTAACCAGATTATGGAAACCTTGTGTTCTTTGGAAGTACACTCGAGGGAGAATGGTTTTTTCTTCCACAGATTTGGAACAAAGGAGGAGTGCAACAGGATTTTGTGAACGGACCCATGGTTGTTTGATGGGCGTCTCATTATCTTAAAGCAATGGTTTCTAGACATTGGTCTTGAGAGTGAACTCCTACTATCTGTTTCTGTGTGGGTGAGGTTCTCATATCTCCATCTAAAGTTCTGGTCAAAAGCAGTTCTCAGTAAAATGGCTAGTCTAGTGGGCATTCCTCTATTCATGGATAATGACACCACATCCTATGAAAAGTTGGCATGTGCTAGATGTTTCGTTGAGATCTCTGCAAAACACACCAAAAAAAAAAAAAAATAAATAAATTATATCTAAAAATAAAAAATAGTAAGAAAAAGGTAAATAATGTAACAAAAATTATAAACTTACTTGTCTTTTGTATCTTTTCTTCTTCTACTCTTTTTCACCTTCTTTAGATGAGAAGAGATCATTTTAGAAGATTATATGAAGGAGAAACTATATAAGAATTTAAAATTTAATAGGTTTCACAATCAAAACATGATCAGAGTTGGAAAATTGAAGAAAGGGAATTTTATTTTCTTTTACTTTGACTAACTGCAGGAAATTAAAATTTTTGGAGTGGCAAATGAAGAAAATATTGGGAGAATAAAAGAAGCTTGAGTGAACTTTTTAATTTGGATTCTTTTTGTCAATCAAGAGTTCTTTGATTTAGAAATTCTTTTTAGTTGAGATTTCTTCTATCAATATACCAATCGTATTATGATTTGAGATTCTTTTATTGAGGTTCTCTTTCTTTTAATCAAAAATGAGGATTTATTATGATAATCTAACAATCTAAAATTGCTCTCGGTGAAAACGTTATTAGTGCTTTTTTTTAGGATTTTGTCTTATGTTTCAAGAGGAGATGATGGTCCAAGAAAATCAATTGAGTTGAAAAGGACGATGGCTTCAAGCAGAAGAAGCAAATCAAGGTGATGCCGTTTTCTTTTCAAGCAATTACGAGTTTTCTTTTCAAAAGGAGTATGAATAGGATTCAATTCCTATTCAATGAAGATTTGTTTATAAAAATTAAAAGGTTTAGAATCCTTCTAAATCAAAGAGATCAACTCCTGATAGGATTGATCAAGATTCTTCAAGTATCCAATAGCCAAGATAATCTCATAGTTCAAATAGGATTTGTATTGTAAAATCCTATAAATAAAGGTTATAACCCAGCATTGTAAACTGAAGTAGAAGTGGAGCAGAGGAGCAGAAAAAAGTTGTGGTGAACAACAATATAAGACCCTAAAAAGTCAAGAAAGAAAGGAGTAAGGTGAAGGTGCATAGAGAGAATGTATACTCTTATAATCTATGCAAAGATTTAAGGGGAAGGTGAATACTCTTGTGTCATCAAGAGGAAGGTTAAATCTCTTTTTATCAAGTTTATTAATAAAACTCTCTCAAGTTCTCTCCCTGTGCATGTAGGCCAAGTTTGGGCTAAATCACGTTAAATTGTGTATTCTTCTTGTATCTTTTAATATTCATCTTGTGTGCTCGAGATAATCAATCTCATGGCGTGCTTGAGGTTGTCGGTAGGGATCTCATATCTCTTAACTATTTGTATCATAGTAAGTATGGTATCCCGGGTTATGCAGGCAATAATTAGTATTAAAGCATATCAATTCTGTTACAATAAGTGGTATCAGAGCTGATGGTGTTTGTTCAAAACTCAAGTGCTCTAGATAAAGAAAAAGATGTCGAGTCGATGGAGTTCAGCGAAAGCATCAAGATGAAGAAGACAACAAAAAAGTTCAAATTTGTTTTAAGGTAATGATCGATGACTTTTGAAATATATTAATCAAGATGGAGTCGTCAAGGCTCAATGATGCTCAGATATGAATACGGTAAACGCAGAGGCAATGATCGAATCATTGCCAATGCGACAAGATGAGCTCGATGAGCTCACAGAGGCATCGAACAAGGTATCCCATGGAGGCTCGTTGCGGCAGTAAGTCAAATGAAAAACAGCAGAGGGTGATGAAGACGATCAACAGACGAAATTGATTGGAAGGTAGATCATGCAATCGTAGTCGGATTCAGATGATCAAGGTGTCGAACCCTATATTTGTCAGCATTCAGGATGCAATCGCAGGTGCAGATCAAGGAGATTTTAAGATTTGGTACAAGTTCTGTACTGTTCGGTAAAAGAATCGACAGAGATCACGGTCAAAGTTAGGATGGATTAGTCATGACACGGTGAGATTATTTCAGGCATTGGTGGATCAATCAGATTTGAATATCATTAATAGCAGGACAATAAAACTAGCAAATATTAATATAGTGGTGGATGATAGTCCTGATTTATCGAAGGAAGACCATGACAGTGTGCGGCGGGAAGGCCCGATAAGACTATGGCAGTTATGTCAAGATGGTAAGTTTCAAAATTAAAACATTGATGGAACGTGGATCATCACCAAGTGATCGGTGGAAGACCATGGCACGACAAGCCCTTGACAGTGTTCATGTAAAGTTGATAAGACCATGACAGAATTAGAGGCGAATCATCTTAAGACCAGTAGAGCCCGATGGCTGGAAAGGCGTCACAAAATGAAATTTGATGGTCGCGGCGGTGATGCAATACAAGCTAAGGGAAAGAAACTAGATCAAGGTGGAGTTTTAATGAAAAACTTGAAGAGAGCTCACTTCGAGGTGGAGCTTCAAGAAAAACTGTAACGAGTCTAAGAGTTATAGAACAACTACAGAAAGGGTGTATTCTGGTGATATTCAAGATGACTCAAGGCATGACGGTGAATCCATCAAAGGCCTCGGGGAGAGGGGCAAGGTTAAAGCTTCACGATATGGTTACAACTAAGGAAAGAATTAAGGTAGTAATCCAAAATCTCAAGTTGTTTTGCTAAAGGCTTGAAAAGCAAGTCAAGATGGAGATTGTTAGGATTTTATCTTATTTTTCAAGAGGAGATGATGGTCCAAGAAAATTCAATTGAGTTGAAAAAGATGATGGCTTGAAGCAGAATAAGCAAATCAAGGTGAAACACTTTTCTTTCAGGTAATTGCGAGTTTTCTTTTCATGAGGAGTACGTATAGGATTCAATTCCTATTCAATAAAGATTTATTTCTAAAGATTAAAAAGTCTAGAATTCGTCTAGATCAAGGAGATCAACTCCTAATAGGATTACTCAAGATTCTTCGAGCATCCAATGGCCAAGATCATCTCATAGTCCAAATAAGATTTGTATTGTAAAATTCTATAAATAAAGGTTGTAACCCAGCATTATAACTTGGAGCAGAAGTAGAGCAGAGGAGCAGAAAAAAGTTGTGGTAAACAACAATATAAGGCCATAAAAACCCAAGAAGGCCCTAAAAATCAAAAAAAAGAGGAACAAGGTAAAAGTGCATAGAGAGAAGGTATACTCTTATAATCTAGGCATAGATTCAAAGGGAAGGTGAATACTCTTGTGTCATCAAGAGGAAAGTTAGATCTCTTTATATCAAGTTTATTAATAAAGCTCTCTCAAGCTCTCTCTCCGTGTACGTAGGCCAAGTTTAGGCCAAATCACATTAAATTGTGTGTTCTTTTTGTATCTTTTAATATTCATCTTGTGTGCTCTAAGTAATCGATCTCATGGCGTGCTTGAGGTTGTCGATGGGGATATCGTATCTCCTAACTATTGGATCATAATAAGTATGATATTCTGAGTTATGTACGCAACAATTGGTATCAAAACATATAAATTTTGTTACAACACTTTTATAGGTAGTAGATTTTTTAGGGATTATTTGGCTTATGTGTTGCGAAATTGATATATTCTGATACCATTGTTGAAACAAATCGGCGCTATCAACACTAATTGTTACTCTCAGGATCGACGTTTGCGGAACTTGACAATATGAGTATACTTGCAAAAGGAAAATTTGATGTAAAGCAAACTAGCAATACCTACAAAAAAAGAGCAATAAGATGAACACAAGGATTTAACATGGTTCGGTCCAAACTTGGCCTACGGTCACGGGGAGAGAACGTGAGAGAGCTTTATTAATAAGTTGATACAAAGAGATCTAATCTTTCTCTTGATGTAACAAGAGTATTCACCTTCCTCCTTAGTGTAGACCTAGATTATAAGAGTGTTACGTTATCTCTATGCACCTTCAACTTGCTTTTCTCTTTGCCTGACTTCCTTCTAATCTCCTTGGTGTTTTTCACATTTTTATCCTTGAGATCAGAATTTTCTCTGTATTACAATACTTGGTTACAATTTTTATTTATAAGATTTTATAATATCAACTCTTATTCGGACTATGAGATGATTTTGGTCATTGGATGCTTGAAGAATCTTGATCAATCCTATTAGGACTTAATCTCCTTGATCTAGAAGAATTTTAGACACTTTAATCTTTAGAAATATATCCTTCATTGAATAGAAACCCAGAAAAAGAAAGTGGCGCCTTTATAAAAAAAATTGATTCTCCTTTAAAAAATGCCCTTATAGTTGACTAGTATATAAACCTTGTTGACTAATCCCTTTCATAAGTCGACTACTGTAAAGTGCTTCCTCTTTGTATCTGTCCTAATTGACTAGTTATGCCAAGTTAACTAGTAATCTTTATTAGTTGACTAATTCTTGATCTGTTTTTTTCTTCTGCTTCAAGCCATCATCTTCTCCAACTTAGATCTTCTTGGACCATTATCTCCTCTTAAACAAGGTAAAATCCTAACAATTTTCACCTTGACTTACTTTTTGAGCCTTTAGTAAAACATCTTGAGATTTTGAGTTACTACCTTCATCTTTTCTTGGTTGTAACCGTACTGTAAAGTCTTTAAACTATTGCGTCTCTTTTCGGGTTCTTTGGCTGACTTACCGCTATGGCTTCGGTCATCTCAGGCCTTACCCGAATGCATCCTTTCTCCTTCCTGTAATACTTTGACCGGTTCACGTCCCGTTACAGTCTTCCTTGAAGCTCACCCCGCGATGAACTCTCTTCCAAACTTATCATTAAAATTTCACCTCGAACTGAGTTTCTTTCCTTCAGTTTGTATAACCTTTCACACTTTTCTCCTTTCAGGATTACTCTATCTCCTTGGCTAACTGTGACAATGCCTTATTTCACTTGGATCTGGGTGAACTGAGAAGTATCAATGTCTTATCCTCCTCGTCGATCTTGACATCAACAACTAGAAGCTCGCTAATGACCTTGGTGAAGAAGTTTAGATGCTCTAACGTTACTGTCCATTCGTTCGTGCGTAGCCCATATAGTTGTTTCTTGAGATATAGCTTATTGGAGAGGCTTTCCGTCATATACAACGTTTCTAACCTTAACCACAATCCTGTAGTCGTTTCTTCATCCATCATATTGTACATAACCTCGTCTGCGGACATAATTGGATCGTGCTTGTCGCCTTTAGGTCCATCTCCTCTCAATCCTCGTTTGACATACCTGCAGGTTTTGCTAACTTACCCTGCAAGATCTTGTGAAGGCCTTGTTACACTAGCAACGCCTTTACCCTCTTTTGCCATAAGCCAAAGTTTCCATTGCCATTAAACTTCTCGACCTCGAACTTTGTCGTAGAACTTTCTATTTTCGACATATCACCCTTCGTCAACCTTTAGCTCTGATACAACTGTTGTGCTATATTAATATGCTATGATACCAATTCTTACTCCGAGGATCGACTTATGCGGAACTTGGCAATATGAGTATACTTGCAAAAAAAATTATTGTAACGCAAACTAGCAATACTTAGACAAAAGAGCAATAAGATGAGCACGAAGATTTAACATGGTTCGGCCCAAACTTGGCCTACGTCTATGGGGAAAGAATTTGAGAGAGATTTATTAATAACTTGATATAAAAAAATCTAACCTACCTCTTGATGCAACAAGAGTATTCACCTTCCTCCTTAATTTAGACCTAGATTATAAGAGTATTACCTTATCTCTATGCACCTTCAGCATGCTGCTCTCTTTGCTTGGCTTCCTTCTGATCTCCTTGGTGTTATCCACCTTTTTCTCCTTGAGATTAGTATTTTCTCTATATTTACAATGATAGGTTACAACCTTTATTTATAAGATTTTACAATACCAACTCTTGTTCAGATTATGAGATGATCTTGACCATTAAATGCTTAAAGAATCTTGATCAATCCTATTAGGAGTTGATCACCTTGATTTAGAAGAATTCTAGACCCTTAAATATTTAGAAACAAATCCTTCATTGAATAAAAACTAAGTCTCCCCCAGAAAAGAAAATTGGAGCCTGAAAAAAAACTGATTCTGCTTGAAAAAATACCCCATATAATCGACTAGCACTTAGGCCTAGTTGACTAATCCCTTCCATTAGTCGACTAATAGGTTTATATTATCGATTACTTTAGACTTCTTTCTCTTTGTATCTGTCTTAATCGACTAGTACTTAAGCCTAGACTACTAGTAGTCTTTATTAGTTGACTATAAGTCGACTAACTTTTCTTGATCTGCTTCTTTTCTTCTGCTTCAAACCATCGTCTTCTCCAACTCGATTGAATTTTCTTAGACCATCATTTCCTCTTGAAAACAAGACAAAATTCTAACATTATGGACTTAGGTCATAGGCTTCAAGTGGGTTTTGTGCCTATAAGGAGAAATGTGATTGGTAAATAAGGTTTAATTAGAGCCGGGACCAATCATTGGACTTGGACTTAACCCAATGAGCTTGTAGGGCATACATAGATATTGTGTGCATCTCTAAAAGAGGAGGTTAGGAATGCTTAACCTCAAATGGTTCAATTTTGTCTAGATTACTAAAGAGTTCCATTGTGGCCAAATGCTTAACTCTTATTATAGTCAGGTTACTCTCCTCTCAAACCTCTAATTTTCTCGCAAACTAATTCTTTGTTCCTGAATGATTACTATGTATTGAGAATACATTTTACATAACATTTGTAGGGGATCTTGGTGGTGGTAAAGATATTATATTTTGCAAAGATAATTGCACTGATACTGATGTGAAATGTGTACATGGGCGGAAGTAATAGATAAAAAACTCAAATATGCCTTACCAACAAGAATGATCGTTGGTAGAAAAGATTAAAATAGTTAATATTAATGATGTTTCTTTAACATGCAATTGCTTTAATCTATTTCAAATATCAGGTTGCTAACTTTATGCGTGATGTCATGTAGGCAATCACATTCTACTATCAAGAAATAAGCTATTGGACTATGTGTCAAACAGATTCTCACAGCTCACAATTTATGTGGACAATCGATCAAGATCGATAAGAATCAAGGATGTAATATCAAACTTGTAAATAAATATTCACCAATTGAAATTGTACCTCTTGTTACGTATGAATACAATTTTTGTTTCTTATTCTGAGATTCTGCCGGAGTATAGCTCTTTGTGTTACGAATTCAATACTTCAAACTATGTGTGTTTAAACTCCAGAGTAAGTTATGACCCGAATAAATTAGTTTACTGGTGACTAAATTTTGCTCCGTGAATTTGTTTTTTTTTTTTGTGGAAGAAATTTGTTTGTGAGAGATTGGGAGAGAATTAGAAGAGCGACTTTTTTAGAGAAAAGAAGAGAAAATTGGGCAACGAGATAAGCTAGTTATTATTTCAAATCACTAATTTAGGGTTTCTGTAAGGGCTTCACACATGAAAAGAAAATTTTAGACAGATCTCAAAACTCACATAAATTTGAGAAAAAATTCATAATTTTCATTGAATTGATTGTTTTATATAAAAGGGCCTTATATAGGCTTTTATAAAATTTGAATACAAAAAACTCTTAATCAAAATAGAATTAAAGTTTCAAAAATAGAATCCTACAACTTCAAAATACAGAAACTAAAACTCCTAAAAAAACCAAGAATCGAAAAGAAACCAAGACTAAAAGAAATAAAAACTACTAATCCTAATACTATTAGAACTACTGGATCCACATTGATTTGACGCATCTTCTTCAACGATGATAGATGCTCGATATCCTTGGTGTCTTGATGTCCGCATCATGTACACTTCTTCTTTGTACCTTCTAACCCAGCTTGAATTTATTTAATCTGGATTGGATCAATAATTCTAGAGTTTGCCCCCAAGGTAGTATGACAAACCATAACTGATTTTGGAGCATTACTATGAGGAGAACTTGAGTAATTTAGTTTAGCTGCCAAACAATAAAAGGATTGATCTTACTATCATAGATGTCTTTCATGGACTTACAAAATGGGGCTTTTTATATTAAAACCTTCTATTCTTTTCATCGTATTAGGGGTGTGATATCTTGGATGTGTTGATGATCTATCACCGATCAAACAACAGAGGAACACCGAGTCGAAGACTTGGCAGTGGAAGCGTAGAAGATCCACCACTAGCAAGCAATCACCACACAACCAAGCAACACAAGATTTAACGTGGTTCGACAATATGTCTACGTCCACGGGGAGGAGGGGAGAAATATTTATTTAAGAAAATACAAGAGTTACAATGAGATCTCTCTCACAACTCTCAATGATGAAATTCTAGAATTTCTCTTAAATTCTTGGCACACCTTCAAAAGGCCACCCCTGAGTGGTTTATATAGGCACCTTGAATGATCCTAGTCTAATACGATCTCAAATCAGCATCTTCTTAGAGAAATAGGAAAGTCGTATTCAAACCAAAATAGGAAACCCGTATTAAGAAACTGTCAAAAACTTTAATTCTTCTCGAATGAATATGAGGCACTCCAAATACTAACAATCTCCACTTTGACTCATGTTCATTGAGTCCTTCCATAGAAATTGGCCTCTGCTTCACTCGCCTTCCTTTCTTCCCCCCTTTTGTGACTTCACATGGCTCCCTCCTAAGAGCCCGTTCGCCACTTTATCTTTGGAGAATCTTGATAAAGTTAAGAGATACTCTGAACTTCTCCACCGGGATGGTCTTTGTCATTATATCGACTGAATTCTTCTTCGTGCTGATCTTTACCAAATCAATCACTTTATCATCCATGACTTACGACATATCTTATGAACTCTCACATCAATGTGATTCATCTGCTTGTGATACATGTGATCTTTAGCGAGATGAATAGCACTCTGGCTGTCGCAATGAACCCAAACTGAATCCTGTATGATACTGAACATCTCAACCAATCCTCTCAACCACAAAGCTTTCTTTGATGCCTCAACTGCAGCCATGTACCCCGCTTCTGCCATTGAAAGAATAATTATATTGCAACTCTACCTTTCAACTAATGACGCACCCAGCTACTGTGAACACATAGCCCGTCGTAGATCTTTGCTGATCAAGATCTCCTTCATAATCTGCATCAACATAGCCTTGCAGTAACTTAGACTTTCCCATTTTCAATCTTTGAAACACTAAGCCTAGTCTCACAGATATCGTAGCAACCACTTTACTGCTTCTCAATGTTGCTTTCCTGAATTTGACATGAACCAACTTACTGTACTAACTGTATAAGCTAAGTCAGGCCTAGCGCAGATCATAGCATACATGAGTGATCTCATCGCACTAGCATATGGTACTCGAGACATCTCTTCCTCCTCTACTGGTGATTGTAGACACTGCTTGGAGGATAATTTGAAGTGACCTGCCAAAGGAGTGGTGACTGGTCTTTTTTCTGCCATGTTGAATCTCTCCAACACTTTAAGAACATAGTTCTCTAGGGATAGCCAAAGTCTGCCTGTGCTTCTATCTCGACTGATCTCCATACCTAAGATCTTCTTGCCTTCTCTCACCTAAGATCTTCTTGCCTTCTCTCAAATCCTTCATGTCAAACTCCTTCTTGAGCTGAGATTTAAAATTCTGAACATGTGTCTTGTTTCTCACAGCAATCAGCATATCATCCACATATAATAGCAAATATGTCGGATTATCACTCTGCTTGAAATAGACATAACTATCATACTCATATCTGTTGTATTTGGCCTTGATCATGAAAGAGTCGAACCGTTTGTATCACTGCCCGGGAGACTGCTTAAGTCTATAGAGGGACTTCTATAGAAGACACACCGTATTTTCGTTACCTTCCTGAATGTAACCTTCTGGTTGTTTCATGTATATCTTCTCCTCTATCTCATCGTGCAGAAATATTATTTTAACATCCATTTGCCTTAACTCTAGATCAAACTGAGCAACTATCGTCATTAACATCCAAATAGATGTATGCTTGACTATAGGAGAGAAAATCTCATTGTAGTCAATACCCTCCTTCTGAGCATATCCTTTGGCAACTAATCTTGATTTGTATTGCTCATTGTCCTTCCTGCGAAAGACCCATTTGCAACCTATTATCTTGGAGTCCATTAGAAGATCGACTAACATCCAAATTTGATTTCTATCCAAAAACTTCATCTCTTGCTCCATGGCTGTAATCCACTTGTCGTGGTCATCTGCCTTTATAGCTTCCCTGTAACTGTCAGGTTCTCCTATTTCTGTTATAATGCGTAAGAGACATGATCTTCATCCCAGCTATACCTTGTTAGTGACACCGTAACTCTGACTGACCGCCTCAACAGTATAGGTTGCTCTTGAGTAGCCTTTTTTTGTCTCTATCTAAATCTGAGGAGTCCTCTTCTGACTCTTCAGGCCTTTTAGAGCTATCTGAGAACTCGACTCCCTTTTTTTAGTGTCTGCTGCCGAACTGTCTGATGCTTCACCTTGCGCTTTATCCTCCCTCTCTGACTTTTCTCGCAACATTGAATCTTCGTCAAAGATCACATCTCTGCTGGTAAAGGCGCTCTTTTTCTCAGGATCTCAAAGTCTGAAACACTTAACTCCTTTGGTGAACCCGATGAAGATACACTTCTTAGACTTGGACTCCAGTTTGTTCCTTTTTTTACTATCAACCAAGCTACATGCCGGCAACTGAAAATTCGTATGGTTGAATAGTCCACAAAAACTCCTCACCATATCTCCTCTGAGATATGAAGATCAATAGCTATTGATGGTGACATGTTTATCAAATAACTCGCATGATTCATCGCCTCTGCCCACAATCCTTCTGATATGTCAGCTGTAATCTGAAACTGCGGGCACGCTCTTAAGTGTCTGATTCATGTACTCTGCTACTCTGTTTTATTCTGGTCGTCCAAAAATACATAGCTGGTGTTTGATACCCTTACTTACTAAGTAGTCTTTGAATTCTTTGGAGGTGTACTTGCCTCCATTATCAAACCTCAAGACTTTTACCTTCCGCTCTGTCTGATTTTCCGCCAAAATTTTTCACTCCTTAAACTTTTGAAATACTTCTGATTTCTTCTTCAAGAAGTATACCCAAATTTTTCTTGAAAAATCATCTATAAAAGTAACATAGTATCTAGCACCTCTAATGGATGCTACTGGAGAAGGCCCCCACACATCCATGTGTATGAAATCTAGCAAGCTCGTTGACTTGTGCTGAGATGTAGAGAAAACTACTCTATGTTGCCTACCCATAATGCAAAATTTACAAAGATCAAGTTTGCAATATTTGATACCTAGTAGAGCACTCCTTTTGTGTAAGACTTGAAGACCTCGCTCGCTCATGTGTCTAAGACGCATGTGTCAAAATCTTGTAGTATCCTCCTTCTCTGTTGTTGCTAAAGCATCAACAATAATAATGCTTCCTGTCAACTTATACAAGTTTGATAGTTGTTCTCCTTTGAGAATCGTCATGGAGCCTGTCACACTCCGCTTCCCAAATACGTAGAAACGAAGCCGCGATGAGAGTCGACGATGTATATACGCGAGAAAAATACCCCACGTCTAAGCCTAAAATAACCTGAACAAGTAATAAAAATCTACTACAGTAAATCAATATCACTACAATGTGACATATAAATATTCACACTATATATCATATAAAAAAAAGAACTGGAATAAGACTGAATCTGATATGCAGATATAGAAACAGGAATAAAAAGGAGGCAAGGATGCCAAAATCAAATAGGGAGAAACTCTAGCTCCTTGCGAAGCGTATGAGCTCAACGAACGCCTGAACAATATAATAATGCGTTCAATATCTGGACGAGTAAATCCAAGGTCGTCAGAAGTGAACTAATGAGTGTATAAGAAAAGAGGAAGTGCTCGTGCATATAAACAGTGTATACAAAATAACAATAAGTCTAAAGCTAGAAATAAAAGATAGCTGAATAACAATAACATGAATAAGTCTGCAGATAAAAGATAAGTAATACAACTGTAAACAAACAACTGATGTCAAGATGTGTAACCTAGCATATGTCACTAGTCTGATATACAATCCGGTCATGTGTACAATCATATATCTATCATAACTTATATGAGTTCAGTCAGGTGAGTACAGTGAATTATAGGACATAATAACAGTTTATCATTATTAATTATGTCAACGAACACCAATTGCCACATGCAGTAGACGCATCCCATACTACGCCTATCATATGTGTCAATCGAAATCCTAAGTTATTGAAACTGATCAGTTGGAGACATTGTCCGTGCTCTAGGTGGGTTCCGTACATACCCGAAACCACGGCCCAATCACCTGGCGCTGAACCAGGTCCTACCACTAGGTAGTCAATAACAATAATAATGAAAACAATACGGGATGTTAGTCATCCCCTGAAACCCTGTAGTGGAACTATATCTCGACTGCGTAACATGTATCCTAGGTCCACCTAAAATACAGATGTTGTCTCCTCTATCAATATTCCCAATCCCGGTGTAACTTGTCTATTATATTATTATTTAGAACAATCAATATTCATGTTATTTCGATTACTGGGACGATACGGTGACAGTAACAATATCAATGATGTAACAATAACAATGTGAACAATATTACCATATAAACGGTATAATAATGGAACAATACATGTGTTACGATCTGACAATATTTTCCCAGTAACTTTCAATAACATGAATTAATACAATAACAAACTCGGATACTGCTCAATAGATAGTCTCATCTAGAACTGGTCGGTTTCTCATCCATCTACACTAGGATACAATAGTAACTGACCCATCAATTTATAATCTCAATACAATCATCGTGAACATCAAGTATCAGTCCATGTCAAAGTATCTGATATGGTAAACTATCACCTCAATAAATCAATAACCAGCTATCTTTTTTCTGTCAATCTACTCTAATTCTTTATATTACCAGTATATCCATCTTCCAGTCACCAAGATATCATAGTCTCACATAAACAGTCAGCTACATCTAGTCATATACTCACTATCAAATAACAGTAAGACCATCAATCAAAATCACCATATATTCTCACCTTTATAAAGATCAACCACAATATTAATATACTGAGATAACAATCCAACTGTATATAAGTCTAAACTACTAGTTCTGACCATTAGTCAAACCCATATTCATCAACCTAAAGTCAACTCCACTCAATCAAGTCTACGGATAATTCCAACTCCAAGTCCCGTTCTTTTGATAGAGAATCTCCAAACTAATCAATCATAAATATTCAACTAATTTCTTACCGGTTTTACCATAAACCAAGATTAATCAATTCTACTAATATATCCTCCAGATATCCACTCAATACTATCATCATGAATCAGTCAAATCCAAGATCCAAATCTGATTATAGTCTAAGTTACATCACCAATAGTTCAAATCCCAAAATGATAACGACTTCACTTGGAATGATAAGGTAATAATGTCTCAGAATCAAAAACACTAAATCTATTTACATTAACACCAGAGATATATTCGATCCATCATTATTGAAATACCCTACTCTCCCATAATATAATAATCTATAAGTACTACTATTCTACCGTATATCCGTAAAATCCACCATACAAACTACTCAGATCCAATTACAATTCAAGTCATATACTACTCTAATACAGTCTCCCAACTAATTCAAGTATTAGCATGTCCAATAAATTCAAAAATATCAAAATACATAAAAAGAGACTTCCAATCCCAATGGTAACTGCTGATCTCATAATCGGTGACGGTACATATATAGTCCAAGTATCAACTACTGAACACTAACTCGTAACATCAAGTCGACAATCTACCAAATACATTCCAGTCTCAAAATATTACTACACAAGTACAGATATCAATGAAGTGAGCATGGTCATGAACAGAATAATGCAAAATAATACATACATTCGCATGAAATAATAAAATCAGACACTGAAATTGAAATAGACTAATAAACAAACACTCACATGAAATGACACGATTTTGGAACCGAATCGCCGTCTGGTCTTCATTGCATGAACCGGTCTTGATCTACGGATCATCCCGCGGATCTTCGAATCGCCTGCGTATTGGGTCAATAACGGACACAACTCTGAATCTCCTGTTATCGTGTTTGGATCACACGAACGAGTCTGAAATATTGTAACACGCCTTCAAGCACACAGAGAGGAAAAGAAATCAATACACACACATAATACACTTGATCACACACGTGTGTTGCATGTTTTCATATCATATGTGTTACACTTCTACATTTTTATTTAAATAAAACTCTGTTATTAATATATTTTCATGTTTAATGGCGTGAAGGGTAATTAAGGAAGAAAAAAGAAAGATAGATTAATTTAAATTCAAAAGTTCAAAAGAAAGAGGATCGACTCAAATTCAAAGGTTCTAAAGGCCATCTTATCTGAAGACCGGGTATATCAAATGAGATAATATCATTTAAATTCAAAAAAAAAAGATTAGAAGAAGGCCCTATCAGTTTTACTGAGAATAAAGAGATAGATCGTCAAATCTAAAGCTGAAATTCAAAATCCAAAGGGATAAATGGATGAGAGAAGATCAACGGATAAGATAAAGCAATTTAGACTCAGATTCAGACTAAATATATTTTAATATTTGAATCATAACTTTCACTACTAAGACTCAAATTTGATTATTCCAGATGATCCAGAAAGAAGACTTAAAAGTGTACAATCTTATGTTGATCACTGTTTCTAATTCTATCATTTGGTAAGTTATATTCAGCAATCAATGCGCTAACAAGCTACAGATCAGAATTGAATATCCACATCAAATCAAGTTTGGAGATAAGGGGAGGATTCAAATCAGAAATAACCAGCTCCCCCTGTCTTTTGACTCGTTTTCTTATCCATTTCCATCCTATAAATACCCCACACATCAGAGGCAGAGAAAGCGATCAAGCAGAGAAGGATTCTTAGGCTAGTTTTTTATTCTTTTTAGTGTAAATTTTATTTTTATTTTGTATAATTTTTATTTTTTTGTAAGCATAGGTTAGACTAAGATTCATGTAAGTAAGAGAGAGAGATTTATGTTGAGAGTGACACCGATGTAACCTCCTCCTTTCTTCCATCATTTCTGCAAGAAATAAAATGGTAACTTTTTTATGTTCTTTATTTTCATTTTCTACTTCTTTCTACTCTTCCTCTTTCAGTTTTGATGATAGTCCAAGTGAGTCTAATAGCATCTGTATTGTTTTGCCTTAGCGAGTGCCATCGATAGCTCATGACGATGGATTCTTCCCTATATTCGTATCATTTCATTCTTGCTCGAAGAAGCCTTGATGATGTAACATGAATTGGCACTGAGTTAATCTTATAGGTTATGTGCTGATCGCCTCTAGATCAAGGTAAACATGCAAGGATTTCATCATCAACCGGAAAAAGGTAAGTATTTCTTTTAGCTTTTCTTTCTTTTCTTTTACTCTTTAGTTTAGATCACCTCCATTATCAAATCTCTACTATTTTTCATTTTCTTTGTATAAAATCACCATCTCCTTCTATCTATCACTTTTATAATTTAACATAACTTATTTTTTTTTTTTTTTTAAGAACTAAAAGAAGAACTTTAACTTTTTTGTAACTTAAAAGAGAACTTACAAAAAACTTCCATTGCTAGTCCCTCCTTGAGGATCACGACCCGCATAGCCACTTGCTATTGCGATAGCATTTAGTACCTTGCACTTCTATTTTGTATTTCTGAAATTTTGTATTTTGTGTGCAGGTTTAAACTCAATCAACACTCACACATGTACACATATAAGCATGCCACACGCGCATACACCCACGAGTACACCCACATACACACACATATATGGGTATACACAAACATGATACACTATTAACACACAACATACATACATTATATAAGTACATACATTCACTACACATAATTATACACACACACATATACATATCATAATACATACATACAAACATCTACATATACTCTCGCCTTTAAATATATACACATACATAATACATTTTATATATACATACCCATCCATTTAACACACACACTCACACATACATACATACATTATATAAGTACATGCACTTAATTAAATACCTACCCACGTACATATACAAAGTAACACACTTTCACATTATTACATGCATACCCCTACACATAATACCCAACACACACACACACACACAATACCTACATGTAAATAATTACACATATTTACAACCAAACTAGGAATTAAAGGGAGACAAAGAGGAGAAGGGAAGGGAACTCACACAATGGGATAACTTGCGACGCGCCAACGGAGGCTCCGGCAGAGGAGGCAGAGGCCGCGGAGGATGTTGCTGGAATGTCAGAGAAGAGTGGAGCGTCCTCGTGCTCGCCGAAGGAGGAAATCGGGCTCCGGTAGGTCCCGACGACAACAGAGAAAATGGGACAATGGCCAAGGTGTTGGGTTGTTGTTGGTTGCTTACGGCCATGAGATGGCAGCGGCAAGAGATGTGGGGGATGGGTGTGCTTGCGTGAGCATGGAGGAGGTGTGGGAGCTCGACAAGGGAGGGTGGCGCTAGTGGTGGGAACCGGGCTGCCATGGCTCACGTTGGAGTTGCGGAGACGCACTGCCGAGTAGAGGGTGATGGTCGTGGAGTGGGATCCGGCCAAGGAAAGTGGAGGAAGGAAAGGCTAGTCCAAGAGAAAGGGATGGCATAGCTGTGGTCTGCAAGGGCGGGCGGGTTGGGGTACCACGGAGTTGCCGACGGCTCGGAGGGGAACTTGACCATGGAGGAGGAGGAGAAGCCCGGGCTTGGGACGCAGCCTAAATGCTGCCGTGGGTGTGTTTGGATGGAGAGAAACATCATTTAGATGTTGATGGTGGCTGCTGTTGTGGAGATTTGGAGAAGGACAATTAGGTTAGGATTAATCTTAGTTTAGGGATTAAGTTAAGTTTATATAGAAGGGGTTATAATGGGCATGGGTTGATGGGTTTGAATGTGGGCATTGGGTTGGATATAATGGGTATGAGCTTTGGGATTTGAAAATCGGTTTAAAAATGGATACAGGGCCAAAAGATAACGAGTAAGAGGAAATGAGATAGGAATAAACGGATACCACGGATATCAATACAAAATAATAATAATGCTAACATTAACAACAATAGTTAACCATATTATTAATAATAATAAAGATAATTTAACATTAATAATAACAATAATAATAATAATAACAATAACAATAATAGTAATGATAATCAAAATGAAATGATAAAATATATTAATAACAATTACCACTAATAATACTAACAATAACAGTATTAATAGTAGTAATGAATCATAATCATCATAATAATAACAATATTAATGACGATCATAACACTAATAGTAATTATAATAAATAATATTCATAATGGAAGAATAATAATAGTAATAACTATTACTAATGATAACAGTTAATAATAAAAATATAATAAAAATAATAGTAATAAGTAACTGAAAATATTGATAGGAAGCAATAGTAATAATATATAAAGCCAAATTACCATTTACTATTTTCAAATAATTTGTATATTTAATATAATAATAATCACAAGAAGAAGAAATAAATTAAGATTAATAATAATAATAAAATAAATAGTAATCAGTATTTATTAATTAGGGATTAATTAGGGATATTACAGAGCCTTTAGTAACTTTGATTGCTCCATCTGCAACAGAAATTTTGTACACACGAGCTTCCAAAGCTTCCAACGAGAAAGCTTTTTTAAATCTGGAACGTGTCGAACGTTCGTGAGGGCTCGAACATGTCCATCAAACATCCTCATACGGATGTTGCCGATGCCAATAGTCTTACACACGGTGTTGTTTCCTATCAGGATAGAGCCTCCATCATAAGGCTTGTAAGTACTGAACTACTCTCTTTTTGGGCACATGTGATATGTCCAACTTGAGTCAAGTAACCAAGTATCTGAGTATTTACCTTTTTCTAACTCAGCTGTCAAGACATCACATGAATCCTTATCTGCTTCTTCGACAACCCCGGCTTGATATGACTTTCAACTGGTACTAACCCTATTAGAATCTTTGCCGCCTTTCCTCTTCAGCATCTCCTTGTATTTCATATAATTTTTCTTGATGTGCCCTGATTTCTTGCAAAAGTAGAAAGAGAAACTGTTAGAAGCCTCTGGATCCCTTTTGAGTTCCTAACTCTTTGATCTTTTCCTCTGATCCTTGACAAACAATCCTATGGCCTCCTCCGTAGAATTTGTCTTCTTCATCAGCTCGTTACTCTAGAGCATCTGTCTGACATCTTCTAACTCTAATATCTCCTTACCATACATGATGGTGGTCACCAAGTGGTCATAACTTGATGAAAGAGAAGAGAGTAACAAAAAAGCTTTATCTTCTTCTTCTAGCTTAACCTCTAGAGCTAACAAGTCGCTTAAAATTATATTAAAATCATTGAGATGTTGTAGAATAGGCGTACCTTTCTTCGCCCGAAGACTGTTTAACTCCTTCTTCATGAAAAGCTTGTTCGTCTGAAAACAACATCTTCATGAAAACACTTCGTCATGTACAGGCTCTCTAGCCTACACCAAAGACCAACAGTTATCTCCTCGTTCATCATGTTGTAGAGGATCTCATCTGATAGGCACAGTGTGATGTCACCTTTTCGTGTCGATGTTGTTTCACTCATCATCCTCCATCTTTATTGGCTTCTTCTTAATACCAAGTAGGGCCTTGTGTGTGCCCTCCTTCATAAGCAACAATGCTACTCGCATCTTCCACAGCAGGAAGTTGGACTTACCGTTGAATTTCTCCACCTGAAACTCGGTTGTCGTGGTCGTCTTGCTAGCCATCGCTCTGATACCAATTGTTGATGATCTATCACCGATCAAATAACAGAGGAACACTGAATCAAAGACTCGATAACAGAAGCGAAAGCGTAGATGATCTGCCACTAGCAAGCAATAACCACACAACCAAGAACACATGATTTAACGTGGTTCGGCAATGTGCCTACGTCCACGGGGAGTAGGGGAGAAATATTTATTGTAAAAAATACGAGAGTTACAATGAGATCTCTCTCACAACTCTCAATGGTGAAATTTTAAATTTTCTCTTGAATTCTTGACACGCCTTCAAAAATCCACCTCTGAGGGGTTTATATAGATACCTGGAATGATCTTACTCAAACACGAACTCAAATCAGCAACTAAGAGAAATAGAAAAACCCATATTTAAACCAAAATAGCAAATCTGTATTAGAAAACTATCAAAAACGTGAATTCTCTCCAATGAATATGAGACACTCCAAATACTAACAAGATGAGCCCTATCTTTTAGATCCATAGCACCCTCGAAGGTTAAAACTTTCTGTTTGGTCCTTAGTAAGAGAAAAATTCAGACCAAGGAACAGTTAGAGAACAAGGGATGGTAGGATAATAATAGATGCATATTTTGATTTAATTTGGAAGAAGTAGTTTATTATCTACTTGCTACATGTCCTTGTTGTATGGTCCTTTTTACTGTCCTCTATAGATATTGCTTACAACTCTCTCTCTCTCTCTCTCTCTCTCTGAACCTCTTCAGGCAAACATCTGCAGGGGAGAAAGGGGTTTCTAGAGTCGTCACATCCATTCTAGCTCCAACTGGTGCATTCCCTCTTCTCCCCCAATCCTTATCTATTCCGGCGAATCCAAACCACAGCAGGTTCTTGGGATCAACTTGGCAAATTGGGCTCGGGGATAGCAGACCTGACTTTAAATCTTCAGATCTGGCCCAGTGTTGGCCGGACTGCCTTGAGTCTTCAAATCTGGCCAGTGATGGCAGGATCCAGCCAAGAGTTGGCCGAATTTGGTAGAGATTCTCTAGATCCGATAAGAGTTGGCCAGATCTGAGCGAGGGTAAACTATAGGGGTAAAAAGCAATGTGGCAACCCTAGAAGAGTGAGTAGGGTTTACAATCAATTTACAATAATTTATATCCAATTTTGATTTGATGAAATAATATATCTATAAAAGCAATTACAAAGCAATTACAATGCAATAGCTATATGTAATTAAAATAGAGAGGGAGAGTAAGAGAGATGGAGCAATTGTTGGCCCAAATGCCCTTCGCTTTAGTTTTGATGATGATTAACACATGTAGTTATAGTACTAATGATCTTGTGTTTATTACGTTTCAAATTTTCTATCAAGATCTTAGTCGGTGTTTAGCTTCAACAAAAGATTCGAAGTCAAATTTTAAAGTTAGCACATGTTGATTCAAGAGCTCGCGCTTCAAAATCGCATCAAGTACTCAAGAGAAGTTTAGCTCTTTGGATCAAGTTTTGGACCAAGTCAAGAAGGAGAAAAAGATTTTCGAGACTTGAGTTTATATTTGTAAGTATTAAGATTTTATTTTTAGATAAAATATAAATAATAGATTAGTTATGGATTGCTCAAGCTCACATATCCACACACAAAATTTATATATATTTTTATAAGAATAAATTTTGATTTTAGAAAATACCGTTTTAGTTTTGAGCTTCAAAGTATATATCCTTATGTTTCATGATTAGATTTCATCAAAACAAGTTTATAAGTGTTTTGAAAAAAATCATCCATACACATTGATGGTTCAAATATTTAGAAAAACTTATTTGATGTTTCTATATCATGTGTTCAAGTTTTGTTTAAGTCAAAACTTTATTTTGAGCTTTTTGTCAAAAATATAGATATTTCATCTTATATGTGTATTGGATCATATCCATATACACAAAGCTTCAAAAGTGTTTAAAATATCTTGTTTTGTATTTGAACAAGTTTTGAAAAAATTATTTTTAAATTTGAACTTTGATTGTGAAAAATACAGTTTTTGATTTAAGGCTAAATTTTCTATATCGTAAAAGTTCAACTTGTTTGTAACATGTATTGATTTTTTATCACACATATTTGTACTTCAAAGCATTTCAATGAACTTATTTTTGTAGATTTTATGTGATTTTATGAGATTTTATTGGATATTAAAAGACCAAGTTTTAATCTTTAAAAAACCCAGAGCTGGGCTTCTGGTGATCGACCGAGCGGTCGACTAAACCTGAGGTCGGTCGACTGAGCGGTCGACCGATGTGTACAGGCAACGTACACAAGCCTGGCTTGAGGATAGGTCAACCGAGCGGTCGACCGAGCCAGAGAGTTTCTCTCTGGATCTGGCCCCAGTCGACCGAGCGGTCGACCAGCCAGAGAGCAGTGCTATCTGGTTCTTGCCTCGGTCGACGGACCGTTCGACCGATAGGTCTTTGACCTGGGTTCAGTTGACTGGGCTGTCGACTTGCAATCCCAACGGTCATAAATATGACCATTGGCCGGTCGGCCGGCCGGTCAACCGACATGCCGATCTGGCCCATAACGGCTAGTTTTCTGATGCCTCTATAAAAGGGACTTTGACCAGATTTTTGGGAAAGATTTTTAGGCTGTTTCAAGAGCTCTTCTACAGAGTTTCTAAGCAAGTTTTAGAGCTTCATTTTCATATCTAAAAGAGAGCTTTCAATAGTAAATCTCTTGTATTTTCAAAAGAGCTTTATTAAGTATTTCCTCCACTCAATCTATCTTGTTTTCTCACACAAACTTGAGCTTTTCATTACTAAACTCATCCTCTAGGATACTTGTTGTGAGAGTTATTTTTTGTGATCAAAGTGTAGAGATCACTAAGTGTTCATTTTTATATTTGAGGAGACAAACTTGTGAGTTCGCATTGTGACGAGTTCTTGTGGGAGCGCGGTGTAGAGGAGCAGCCTCGGCAAGCTAGTGTGCTTGCTTGTGTTGTTCTTGCGGGAACAAGTGAGGGACTTGTGAGTCCAAAAGTTCTAGTGTGAACTCATTGTAGGTGTTGCGGCACCGAGTGATCTTGAGGGATCACTTCTAATGGAAATCCTTCATAATATTGAAGGCGGGGACGTAGAGCAAGTGTGCTCGAACCTCGAAACAATTCTCCCGTTTTGTGATTGCTCATCCCTTTCTCTCACTTGTATTTATGTATCTTGCATACTTACATTGTTTATCTCTTTATATGCTTGATATATTTGTGCTTAATTGTTATATGCTTGGGATTGTTTGCTCACACTTGTATTCAGCCAAGAGAGTCATAGTGGCACCTCAACTCTTAATTTAGAGGAATCTTGAAGAGATGGTCAGAGCTCTTCACCAGAAATTCGACTACACTCTTATGTTATACTTAGTGTGCTAGCTTAATAGTTTTTAATTCCGCATTTTTGTGCATTAGATTAGCTTGTCACCTATTCACCTCCCCTCTATGTGACTTTCAGCAATAAGAGTCAACATGCGATGTATAGTAGTTTGACCATCAACCGACATACTCCACTACGTAGAAACCTCTTCTCTAGTATTTCAAACCAATTTTTATTGGATGCTTCCTTTTTAGTACAAGCGTAGACTTTGACAATTAACTTTCTTTCCGGGTAGAAGCCTAGAGCTTTGCAATTACTTCTTTTTCGGGTAGAAGCATAGATCTTACCAGCTGTGTTTAGGGGTAGAAGCTTAGATCTTACACCAACCCATTATTCAAGTAGTTGAATTTCCTCACAACAAGTTTTTATAAGTTCAATTTGTTCTCTAATAAGATCAGAATCACTTAAGTATAAATCACAAAGAAATATTATAACTTTGAGACTCTAACAGCAAGAAGACTTAAGATCAAGTTTAATTTGACACTTTAGATCTAAATACATGAAAATCAAGGTGAAAGTTTGGATCTAAAATTTATAAGAACTTTCAAAGAAATTGAGAAAGAAGAGAAGAAAATGTAAAATAATTTCTCAATCAAAACTTTAAAGCACAAGTGAATAATCTTTTAAATAGAATAAAACATAAGCTTGTCAAAAGAAAGTTTAGTTCAAGATCTCTTTGAGTGATTTTTAATATCCAAAAATATTTCCCAAAAGTTGTTAAAAGAGTAGAGCAAACTAGTTGATTGAGTTGGAACCTGCACGCAAAAATACAGAATTTCAGAACTTAAGAATAAAATATGCAAGTACTCAATACTACCGCTATAGCAAGTGGTTATGCGGGTCGTGATCCATAAGAAGAGACTAGCGATGGAAGTTTTTTTAGCAAGTTCTCTTTTAAGTTATAATCAATGGTTAAAGATCTTCTTTTAGTTCTTAAAAAGAAAAAGAAAATAAGTTACAGTTAAGTTAAGAAGAAAGTGGTAGATTGAAAAGGTGGAGAAAATAGAAGATGGATTTATACAAAGAAATTAAAAAGAGTGAATAAAATAGTTGAGAGATTGTGGTGATCTAAACTAAAAAATTAAAAGAAAGAAACTAAAAATTACTTACCTCTTCAATGCTCATATACCTTGAATCCGTAGTTACAACTTACCTAGTCTTTGAAGGCGATCAAGCATGGAATGCAGGATCTTCCCCCTTTCCAATCTATATTATAAATAAAAGGCAAGCTAATCTAACAAAAGAATGGTTATTCATCACCATAGGCCATCAAGGTCACTTGCAATGGTGAAGCAGTCTCGAGGCTATCGATTCACTTGGATTGCAAAACACATTAGAGGAAAGTAAACAAAAACAAGAGTAAAGAAGAAAAAAACTTCAATTCGATTCAAATAACAATGAAAGAAAAGACCTACTTACACCGGTGTCACCCTCAGTACAATCTTGCTCTCATTCCTCCATGAAACTCGTCTCTCCTCTCAGTTACATAAAGAAAAGTAAAATTACATGAAAGGAAAAAATAAAAACCTACATTAAAAAGAATGAAAAACTGGCCTAAGGATCTATCTCTGCTTAATCGCTCCCTGTAGTCTCTGAAAACCCAGTATTTATAGGCAAAAACCCAACGGGGAGAGCGTACGAAGATAGGGGGAGCAAACGCTCCCCCAACTGATCCAACCAAGCCGCGAAAACGCGGCTTTGGTCGTGTTTTCGCAGCCAGGGGTGGCCAGGTGGGTACACCGGGGGTGGTGCTCCCTGGTTTCGCCATATGATATTATATAATAAGTATGAGAATGTAACAATAAATATGTAGATTCAACGACCAATCACTAGTACTTATAGGTAGGAGAAGAAAAGGTTAGGTGAAAAGAGTTCAGCCCAAGAATTCAAGTAAAAATCCTCTCACAATACGAATCTACACTATTTTGGTTGACCGCTGAATAGCATAGATCAACTTGTTCACTTAAGCAACTTCAGCACAAGTTAATCCACATGCTTAATGGTCGACTGGTGGTCGATCACTTGGAGAACAGTAAAGTCTCAACGGTCAATTGGTTTTGTACCGTTGGTGGACTTGTCCTTTATCCCATATTAAAACTTCAAAAGTATTTTCAAAATTTCTCACTATTTCAAATTTACAGAAAACCAGATCAAACTGGCAGTTGATCCGAGTCCAACCTAGTTTGTTGCTTATTATTGAATTAATCCATTTGATCAACCTGCATAACTTGATGGTTGATCCAAAAACCCCAGACTCAAAAAAGAATTGATACATGTCTTTGAAAAAATATAAAAAATTTTGTAGGCATAAAATCAACCTGTATAAGCCCAAATAAATATTCTAAATGCAATTTAAAGACTTTTGGGCATTTCAATGAAATTTAGAGGGAAAACATACTTGAATTTAAATTGGAATGAATATACACAAGTATGAAAATGTAATATAGTGCCAAATTAATTTCTTTTCTTAGATCTTCTTACCTTACATAATATTCTTAAGTAGATTTAGTAATCTTTTGACTCATCGCTTTAGCTTCAAGAGATTTTGTAATTTTTGGCCCTTCACTTTAGCTCTAATTGATTTGACTTTATAAATAGAGTAGCTTGAGATAGATATTTGCCACTAACTTCTTACTTAATTTAACAATATGAGCTCGAATCCATGCAACCTCCATTTCAAAGTGCTTTGACTTAAATCAAACACCAGAAACTAAAATAGGAGTTGTTAGTCATAAGTAGCTTAATAAGTGGTAATCATCAAACAAAAACATAATAGGGCTAAAAATCTCTCTTGATGATGACAACTCATTAAGATACATAAAAATATAATTGAGTGTCAATCTCAAGGCTTGACGCATATAAGGAAGCGAACTATGCTGGCTAGATCTTGTTCTAGGGCTAACTAACCTTAAAGGATATCACGGGTAGAAAAAACACTCGAATCTATGGATCTAAAAACAATGAAAACACAAACACTAAAAACAAAGATGAATAGTATTTAAATAAAATACTTGCAAGAAAAGAAAAATACACAGAATAAATCTCAGAAAATATGCAAACGCAAATACGAGAGATTTTATCCTGGTTCGGTCCTCTTGACCTACATCCAGTCCCCAAGCAACCCGCTTGAGATTTTTCTTATCCTGATTTTGATATACCCAAAATCAACTCCTTCTACACCACTTGACAAACAACATTTGCAAAGCTGTACAACTCTTCTCTACACAAAGAAGATAACAACTTGTACAACGTCTTCTCTACACCAAAAAGATACTCTTGTACAACTTTTCTCTTTGAATGATTACAAAATATCCTATAAGCCTTGAAAACTTGTATGTGATCGAGAACAAGGTTTCTTATAGGTTGACTCTCAGAATTTTTCACAATAGAATTGGAATTGTGTGAAGAAATGAAAGTGAAAATTAGTTTTCTGGAAAACAGAATTTTCAACAGAGTTTAGACAAAAAAAACTAATGATTTGAATTGGTGTAAACATCCTAGGCCAACATCCCTATTTATAGGTGAAATCAATGGTTAGTTAGGAAAGTTATCAACTCAAATTTGAAAATCAGAATTTTGGATAAACACCAGAATAACAATAACTGTTTAACAGTCAGAAACTATCTATAGTCGACTAGGGTATGAAATTGGTTGACTAATAGAACAAGTTTGCCCGGGTTAGTCGACTAGCCAATATATCAAGTCGACTACGGGCCTGTTTGGTTAAGGGTGAAAGTGAGGAAGTGAAGAAGTGAGGAAGTGGTAATAGTTCCCTTTGGAACTTGGGAATTGGTTAGTAAGTTTTCTGGTGTTTGGATGTTTTTGGGAAGTGTGGTTTGGAAAATGTTATGCCTTTTCCGGTGTTTGGATGGTAATGTGGAAGTGAAAGTGGAAAAGTTGACTACAAAGTTGACCGCAAAATAATATTAAATTAAAAATTAATTAAGAAAAATAAAAATTAGACTGTAATTAGAATGCAAGTGAGATTTACATGAACAAAAAATTAACTGTTTTGTGCTACAACTTATTACAAATGAGATTTACATGACCACAAAATTAACTGTAGCACTCTGGAAGTGAGGAAAACATTGTGTAAAGGAGAAAAGAGAGAAGGAAAAGAACTTTTTCCATTTTCCTTTTCCGGTGTTTGGATGAACAGCGGAAATAAGAAAAGACACTTCCCACTTTCTCACTTCCACCCAATTCCTTGAATCCAAACAGCCCCGTCAAGACTGATACAGAAAGATAAGTCTCTGAAAACTAAACTTAGTCGACTAGTAGAGTTGATAAGTCGACTAATATAGGTTACAGTCAATAAACACAGAGATGATATATATCTGTGAAAAGACTTAGTCGACTGTATAAAAGATCAAGTCGACTAGAGGATATATTAGTTGACTAGACTAGGGGATAAGTCGACTATATGAATATATTGTGTGTGTAATCATGACTTTTAGCAATCTATTAAAAATACACAAAAATAGCCAATATCCTTGAGTAGTCTTAAGCAATTAGAACTCAGCATTAGCTTTTGAGATAGAGCTCCAATGCATTTGCGTCACAATTGTTATCTCAAAATCTAAGTTCCAACAGAATCTATGAGCAAAGGAAGAACAACTCGAATTCACGAGCAATTTAAAGAGAAAAACTAAATTTTTATTATTTATCAAAAGTTGAATATTAAAAACAAAGATGCAATGGCCTTATCTGAAAGTTCACTTAGAGGGGCGATGAATAGGTGAGTGCTAATCAAATGCAGAATTTAAAACTTTTACACTAACACAAATGATTTTCAAAGAGTGAAGCCGAATTTTTGATGAAGGGCTATAGAACTTCTCCTCAAGATTTCTCTAGATTAAGAGTTGAGATACTTCAATAGCTCTCTTGAATTGAAACAAGTGTGAGCACATAAGCAATATCAAGCATATAAGTATGAACAATATTAATAATGCAAGATATGAAAGAGAGAGAGATAGCAAACGCAAACACAAGGATACGTTTTGAGATGCGAGCACCAAGCTCTACCCCCCGCCCCCCCGCCCCCCCCCCCCCCCCCCCCCCCCCCCCCCCCCCCCCCGCCTTCACCTAGAAGGATTTTCACTATCTCTACTTAGGAACTCCACAAAGAAAATAACCTCCACACAAGAGGTGGACGCACAGCCAATGGACCTCTACACAAGAGGTGACCACAAAGCAAATTGCACAAAACAATACCCAACGCAAGAGGAGGGCAAAAAAACCAAAAAGAGAAATTACAGCAGTTGGTGATTACAAAGATCACAAACAACAATTCTCACAGTACAAGATCCTAAAAGATAGATTTAGAATTGAAAGCTCAGACTTGTGAGAAAACAAAGATTTTAGAAATGAAATTCTTTAGAGAACAATTGGGAAAATGTTTATGAAGATATAGAACTTGAAGAACAAAACTTGAAAATCCCCAAAAACTTATTTTCTTTGATTTTTCAAAAGTTTGAAACACTTGAAACAAACACAAGAAAAATATGGGGTTGGAACTCAAAAACTTTTCGAAAAACTTTCCGAAAAAGTTTGTTGAATGTGGAAGATTTTGCACTTAAAAATCTTAAGGAAAAACCTAATTGAAACCATTATTTTTAGCCCCAAAATTAAACTAGTCGTTAGGCTCAAACTCAGGCCAGATAGTCCTTACGGTTGACCGAGCGGTCAACCACCAATGGTCATAAATGTGACGTTGGGGTTTTTCGGTCGACCAGACGATCGATCGAGCGGTGGACCGAGAAAACCCGAGAGCTCTGTAGACATAGTCGGTCGACCGGACGACTGGCCGATCTCTGTGATCGGTCGTTAATATTGCATATTTATTATCATATTCTCATACTTATTATAAAATAAACTCTGCTTTTTCCTAATTATTGTTTAATTTATTTGCAGGCTCATTCCTAAAGGAGAGGGAAGAGAAATGAGCCCAAAAGCCCATCAAATTCTGATTTAAATCAGAATTAATTCGAAGTCAGTAAATCAGGGCAGATCAGGTCGGTTCAGATCGGTTGAAAACCAATTAGAATAAATCTCTACAATTCTGTTGTCTAAAGCCCAAAATAGAAGACCGTTTCGTCAAAATCAGAAGTTGAAGTGAGAAATCCAGAAAAAGATAAAAGCAAATCATGAAGCCAGGAAGTACCACCAACAGGGTGTGGCCACCTGGCCACACACTGGCCACGAAAACGCAGCAAAAGTCGCGTTTTCACGGCTTTGTTAGGGAGTTAGGGGAGCATTTGCTCTCTCTCTCTCTCTATCTTCATATGCTCTTCTATGTTGGGTTTTGCCTATAAATTGAGGGTTTTTCAGAGCGTACGGGGAACGATGATGCAGAGATAGAATTTAGTCCACTTTTTCATTCTTTTTAGTATAGGTTTTTATTTTTCTTTTTATGTAATTTTTAGTTTTCATTTATGTAATTCAGAGGAGATCAGAGTTTCAAAAGAGAATGAGAATGAAGCTTGTGCTGAGAGTGACACCGGTGTAAGTTGTTCTTCTTTTCTCTTATTGTTATGAAATTGAATCTATATTACCTTTTCATGTACTTTGTTTTTTTGTTCTTCTTCTTCTTCTTTTCTACTTCACTCATTCTTGTACCAATTGCTATCCAAGTGAGTCTTATAGCATCGAAAGAGCTTTGCCTTTGCGAGTACCACCGATAGCTCATGACGATGGATTTTAGTCTCAGTCTGTATCATTTCATGCTTGTTTTGTCTTGATGATGTAATGTGGAAGAGACGAGAATCAACCCTTATAGGCTATGCGCTGGTTGCCTCCACTTCAAGGTAACATCGTCGTCAAAAATTCAAGGTAAGCTTTTGGTCGAAGGAGGTAAGTAATCATTTTCAATTTCTTTCTTTTAACTTTTAGTGTAAATTATCAACACCATAATCATCTAAATCTCTTTCACTCTTTTTCAATTTCTTTTTACATATCACTTCTATTTTCTCCACCTTCTCATTCTACCATTTTCTTCTTAACTTGACTTTAACTCCATTTTTCTCTTTTCTTTTTAAGAACTAAAGGAAGATCTTTAACCATTCTTTGTAGTATAAAAGAGAACTTACTAAAAAGCTTCCATCGCTAGTCCCTCCTTATGGATCACGACCCGGATAGTCACTTACTATCACGGTAGAATTGAGCACTTGCACATCTCTATTTTAAAGTTCTAAAATTCTATATTTTTTGTGCAGGTCCAACCTCAATCACTCTGCTGCGGCCAACCGCTAATAGCCCAAAAATAATATTTTGAAACATTTTAAATCCAATTTAAGTACCAATAAATTCTTCAAAAATAGTTCATGTAAATATAATGATGTACAAATATATGTGATAAAAAATCTACAATTATTACAAACATTTGAACTTGTTTTTGAGACATAGAAATTCAATCTTAAAACAAAATCGTATTTTGTAAGAACTAAACTTTTAAAGGAAAAATCAAGTTTTTTCAAAACTCATATAAATACAAAACCAAGTTTGTTAAACTCGATTAAAACACACTAAGTATGGACAGAATTCAATACATATATAAAGTGATATGAACTTATTCTTGAAAAAATCCATTCATGAAACCAGAAAAAATATTCTAGTTAAATTGAGACGGTTAAACCGAAAGACCAAAACTTTGTTCTAAAAACCAATATTCAACTTGTGTGTGTACTTGAGCCATCAAGTCTAATCTATACTTTACACAAGATATAGACATATAAACTCTAGTCTTCTTCTTCATGATGTGATCATTTTTCTCCGCTTGACTTGATCCAAACTTGATTTTGAATTTTTTGTTGAAGGTAAACACCAAATAAGATCTTGATTGAATATCTGAAACTTAAATAATACAAGATCATTAATACTATAATTACATGAGTTAATCATCACCAAAACTAGTGAATAAGCCGTCAGGCCAACAATCTTCCCCTTTTTGATGATGACAAAACTCAAGGAGTTATATATGCATGGATTAGTGAAAAGCTTTGTAAAAGCTCTCTTTTAACTCATGCATAACAAATAAATATAAGATATGTAATAAAGCTCTATAATACTCTCCCCCTTGCCAAAACAAGCAAGCAAAGCACAAAAATATATATGCAAAACACAAAAAAAAAATATGCATATATAAAAACTAAATCTCTCTTCCTTTTTTTTGTCAATTCATCAACAAAGGAGTAAAAACAGTAAGGTAAAGTAAATGTATATGCGATATAAATTTATGAAGAGGAGAGACATTAAGTTAACTCCCCTTGCATGCAATATATGGACAAGAGATAACTAAACTCTAACACACATAAGCATAATATACAATATATAGACGGAGATTTTAAGCTCCCCCTACATATGTACATCATATAGAGAAGAGAAGCCACTCTCTTCTCTATATAATACACTCATCATAAATTTACATATAGAGATTAAGTTAACTCCCCTTGCATATAAGCAATACATATCAAAAAAAAACTTGAAAATAATTGAAATTTTATTTTCTAAGATACAATAATAAAGCAAAACATGGTGCCAATTGAAGATATTAATTGAAGCATATATACCAATTGAAAGTTGGAAACAATTTTGAAGCCAATTGTAGGTTTAAACATGATAACAATTGAATAGATAATGAAAGCTTATGATACTAATTTTGAAACTCTAAATAATTTGAAATATAGATACCAATTGTAATAATTGATACCAATTGAAAATATGAATATTTGTTAAAAGAAAATATTTTCTCAAAAAAGATGGGAATAAGATATCAATTGAAATTTAAATCAAGAAATTTATCTCCCTTTTTGAAACAATCACAAAAGCAATACATAAGCTTTAGAAAAAATGATATCAATTGAAATTAACATAAGCTTAATATTAAACCAATTGCGCTATAAAAACATGTATGAATATAGTTAAACAAGCACAAAGAATCATATATATATGTATGTATGTCAATTGAAATATCATTCATAATAAAAAGCATACATATATAGATAAAGAAGAATAAGTATAAAAAATCAAATATCATGAGAATCATGTGTATAACTCATTTAAATCACCAATCTACATGCTCAAGATAAAAGAATAGTCATTTAAGCATACAAGGCATGATCATCCAACCATCTGCCCATTAAGAGTAGATATTCTCAAAAATAATAATTTTAAAATAATTAAATGTAGATTGAAAATATTATTATGTGAAGAATTAAAAAAACTAATTTAAAATAATTTTGAAAATTAGTTCAAAAATTCTACAAGTATGAAACAAATCATATATCTTATGAAAGATGCTAATTACATAAGAATTGTCACTTATAATTGAAAATTGCACTATTTAGCTCGTGAATTATAAACTCATGAGTAAACAAAATATAGAGTCTATAAGAATCGTGTAAGAATCATATTCATGAAGATAAAATAAACAAGGCTCTAAAAAACTCATCAAACTCGTATGAAATTCTTTTTAAAACTTTGACACATAGAAAACCTGATTTGAAAAGACATGAAAACACAAATCAAGAAAATTCTTTTTCGCCAAAAGATATGTAAGTCACCTAGAGGGGGGTGAAGAGGTGACAAGCTAATCAAATGAAAAACTAATGCAGAATTAAAACTAATTGTGTAAACTAAAACTATTATGCAGACACACAAGTGTAGTCAAATTCTCGGTGAAGGGCTCTGGAACCAATTGAAAATCACCTAGAAGGGGGTAAATAGGTGATGGCTATACTAAATGGCAAATAATGCAGAATTTAAAATTACTTGCTAGCAACCTAGCAAATATCAATCACAACTTAAGAAATACTTACAAATAAGTAAATAATATTAGAGTGCAAGTAATTAAAGAGAGAGTAGAGTGAAAAGAGAAAGAGTAAGCAATCGCAAACACAATGATTTGTTTCGAGGTTCAAGCCACTGCTCTACGTCCCGCCTCCAACACTATGAAAGATTTCCACTATGACCGATCTTATTAGATCGTCAACCGTTTTCAAGTTCTTACTAGAACTTAATGGACTCACTAGTCGTCTCTTGCAGTGTTGCAAAACCAACATGGAGCTTACTAGCTCACTTGAAACCGCAACCTCTACAACTTCTTAATAGAAGGAAAATAGTGATCTATACTTGATCACAAATGGCTCACAAGCACAATCCTATAACCAAGATGAGAAGGTGAAACTCTTTGGGATTGTGTAGTGAAAATACTTTGTAGAGATGTAGAGGGATGGCTCTAGCTAAAAACAAGAATTTAGAAATTTGGCTCAAAAAAAAAATCTTTTATGAAAAAGCTAAAACTTATAAAAACTTGATCTAAGTTTTAGAAATCTTGTTGTGAGTTTTTTCACAGTCTCACTATTTATAAGGGATGAAAATATGAGTAAAAAACTCAAAAAAGTCGTTGCGAAAGGACCCAGAAAAAGACAAAATAGAATATAGCCATTGGGAAAAAACACAGAAGAAAAGTCTTCTGTCGGTCGACCGGCCAGTCGACCGCTAACAATCAGATTTACGACCATTGGGGATAACGATCGAATTTACGACTGTTGGGGATAGCGGTCGACCGGACGGTCGACCGTTGTTCCTAACCAAAGAGTTAAACTCTCTATCGGTTGATTGGGCCGGTCTACCGGACCCAACCGAGAGCAAAGCTCTTACAGTCGGTCGACTGCCTGGTCAACCGAAGTGCACAAATGCACCTTGGTTCATGTCGGTCGACCGAGCACAAATGCACTTTGGTGCACATCGGTCGACCGCTCGGTCGACTGACAGAGCAATTTTGCTCTACCTACGGTCAACCGCCTGGTCGACCGACAAAGGCCCAAAGGCAGGGTATGGAAATCTTTTTGAAGCCATTGTTTTTTGACAAAATAACTTTTGATTTTTAAATACAAAATAGAGTTCTAGGGACTTGAAGAACCAGTGTGTGATTATAGATCAACACAAAATAAAGTTAGAACCATATTTTGTTAAAATTCTTTTCTAAATCAAAACCCTATTTTTCCGAAGCTTCTTTTTCTGAAACTCAATTTTGAAAACGATAAAGAGTATAGCATGAACTCTCATTAAAGACACAAAGGAGTATGAAATGTGTGTGTGTGTGTGTGTTGTGTGTGTATGTGTCAATCCCAAAAGTTGTCAACCTATATCTCTTGGTTTTAACAAATGACTATAAATCCTATCTAAAATACAAAAAGTAAAAATACAAATCTTGATATATTCTTCTCTAGTGTACTTGATCCTTGAGCTCTTCTATATGCTTAGACTCCGAGATCTACATCTTCTTGACTTTCAAATGTATGAGTCTTGTGATGGAGCCAAAATGCAACAAATAGTTAACCTGAAACTTTATTAAACAAAATTATTAAAAACATAACTACATATATTTTGTTATCATCAAAACTAGGGCAAATCGCCTTTGGGCCAACAATATCAAGATTAGTGAAGGCAATAAACTTAAATCATCAAATATCTCCACCAACAAGATATTCAAGAAGAACATTGAAAATGTAAAATAAACTTCAAAATATATGTAAATTTCTTCAAAACTAAAGCGCGCGCGGGCGCGCACACACACACACACACATATATTCAAATATAGATTGAGTACACATGTGGGTATATAGATTATATGGCACACAACTAGTGTGTCTCAAGAATATAACATGTATATCATATAGTTTTAATAAGATCTACAAATACATGAAGCAAATACAAATAAAAAAAAAAAATATGCATCTAAACATCAAAACAAGCTTGCAAAACAAATATAATCATAAGTATAAATATAAGAGTCATCAAAACTAGAATATACAAATATAACTAAATAATAATTCAGTACACAAAGGATATGAGTCAATTTTGGCACAAAATCAAGAGTGTATCTCAAAAACTATACAAGGATATCACAAGTTTTAACAAAAATTTACATTTTAACATATAATCAAAATATGTAAACCATGATATGCTAAAAATAATTCAATTAAAGTATATAAACAAAAGATGGATGATAGAGATAATTATCAATACTGATTAAACTAATCTTCATTTCTTCAAAATAAGATGGTCCTCCCATCAAAACTCCTCGATAGAGATGTATCCATTGATTTATCCATCAAGCTCTGATTGCATCCACCACCAAGACACCAATCCTTTTACATCTTATGAGAGCCCACACCTATATCAAAAATAATTGGTGTAGTCTTTGGCGCCCAAATCTTTTTGGTTCCTTGAGAATTAATATTTTAATCTAAACATTCTTACTTGCAAAATTTGCAAAATTTAATCTATCATAACAATATTTTGCAAGATGGTCTTTACAGTCACAATGTGTATAAGTGTACACTCTAGCATACATAGTGGCACAAGTGCGAGCATAGTGTGCATGTGTATGCCCTGAAGTATGTGCATGCATATGTGGAATATGTTTCTTCACGCATATGTGAAACATGTTTCTTACAAAACATGAATTCCAATATACTATGATCAAAAGCACATTGGCTCAATGATGACCCTAAACAATCAATCTTGTTTCTCAGAACACAAATTTTATTTTCGACAATAGAAGGAGAAACAATATTAGTATGAGAAACAATATCCTTTTACATTTTGTTAAAATAAATATAAATCTTTCCTTTTTCAATCAAAGTATTGTTCAAAGATACTTTTTCTTTTGAAATTAAAACAATTTTCTTTTTCAATATCTCATTTTCTTTTGAAACAAAAATCAAGCTGAATTTTTAAAGAATCGTTTTCTTTTGAAATAAGCTCCTTTTCTTTAGAAATCAACTCAATTTGGCTTTTCAAAGAATCATTTTTTTTGAAATTTTTTCTTTCTCTTTTAAAAAAAATAATTTTTGAAGATAAAAGCTCATTTTCTTTCTTCAATTTCAAGCTCTTATTTTTAGCAATTTATATTTTTCTAATAAAACCTCACAAAACATGGCAAGCTCATCATTCAACTTATTTACATCATCATCGAGATCGGATTCTGAGTATACCTTAAGGGAGTCGTTCCTTGGACTATGAAACATGCTTGATCGGAATTATTTTCTCTTGAATATCTACTCGTATTATTTGGAATTTGTTCACTAAGAGATAATCAATGCATTCCATACTATAAAGGCAGATTACAATTAAAAACCCTAGAATTATAATCATTGTTAAGGGTTTGCTTTAGTGAATAGTGCAGCACCCCATTCCCAGGATACGCACCCAGATACGTGTCCTGATTTTTTGACCGTATTGTTTCAATTTTCTTTCAGTATTTATTTTTAAGTTGTGATTTCTCACGTTTTTGGCATCGGATCTGGATTCTCAGTCTTAAAGTCAGCTCTGACCCGGACTGGGAACCGATACCGGCATACCATCTGATTTGGCCTTTCTGGGAGTTTGATTTGACCAATTTCAGCTTCAAACACTGTTTTCTAATATTTTAGATTTTGCATGATTTTCTAGAATTTTTCAGAATTTTTCTGCAAAATCTCCAAAACCGGTGTCGGTTGACATCGTTGACCGATTCCCAGATTTTTTTAGTTTTCAAATGGGATTGAATTTTTAGAAACAGATTTCACATTACTTTTTAGAATTTTATTTTCTATCTAAATGTATTTTTAATATTTTTCTAAATTTATTAAAATTTGACCGATTTTGGTGTCTACTGATACCGCCAGAAGATTTCAAGACTTTTAATTTGAAAAATAAACTGAGTTTCTTAAATATGATTTCACCAGGTATCTTAAAATAATATTTACTATTTTTGAGAATTTTTCGAAACGTTTCTGGAACAGTTAAATTTTTGCCCTATTAAAATAATAATATTATTTACCGTCCTTTTCTTTTCTTGCTTTTTTTCTTCTCCACCCCTCCAATTTGTACTCCTAGAATATTCTATTAATTTAATTATCTAATAAATATTTATTTATTATTTTTTTCTATTTCTTTTCTTTTCCTTTAATTTTTCCCTTTTCCTTTCTTTTTCTTTCTTTTCTTTCTTTTCTTTTCTTCCCCTTACCTTCCCCATGCTCTGCTCCCCTATCTTCAGCGCCTGCAGCCGCCTGCAGGGGCATGATGGGCTGCAACAGCAGCCCATCCCTCCCCCTTTCCCTACTCATTTCCCGTCGCTTCTTTCCCTATAAACTTCTTTCCCTTCTCCCTTCTCATTTCTTTATCTTCTCCATTTTCATTTCCCACCAAAACTAACCTCTCCACCTTCACCACCGCCGCCTCCACCATCACCACCGCTGCCACCGTCCTCCCTAGCCGTTGGCGCCACACCCCCTCTTTTTCTTTTTCCTTTTCTTTCTTTCTTTCTTTCTTTCTTCTTCTTTCTTTCTTTCCTTTTTTTCTTTCTTTCTTTTATTTCCTTCATTTCCCTTCTTTCTATTTTTACTCATCCCTTCATTTACTTATTACTTCTCTATATTTACCAACATACTCCCTCCTTTATTTCTTTATTTCCTTCCTTCCCTTTTTCCACTTTTCCTTTTTCTTTTTTTTTTAACAATTCCAACAATACTCTTTTTCTCTCTCTCTAACTAATCCTCTCTCTTTCCTCTCTTATTTTCTCTAATATATTTATATATATATTAATATTAATATATGGGTTAGTAGCTTGCTTGAACGTGTTCACAGATTTTCCCAGATTTTACCTGGTATTTCGTTCCGGTGTTAGGCGAGTACATTTCTTACTTTATTATCATCGTTACATGCCTAATAATTATTATCCTATTTTTTAATACATGATGTATGGTTATACGAGTTGATGTATGTTATGCAAGTGATTTTCTAAAAATAACATGTTTTATACTTGTCCACCGTTATTATGACTCATTAAACCGATATTATACTGGGTATGCCTAGATCTGCTCCCACTTCACTCAGCTTCGCATGACTAATTAAAAGATAAATTTATTATTGTTATAAATATGATTGTAAAGAGTTTGAAATATTTATTTATATTGTTCTCCTGTACCTATTGTGTGACCGGACGATTTCCTGAGATATGATGTTGTGACTCTCACCGACATATTAATTACCTGACCTTGACATGCTATCACTTACTTGACATGCTATAACCTGGTACTAGTACATTTGACTCGATATTGTGACACCTGACTGGATACTATTACACCGGACACCTGCATTTCTTTGCATATTCCTGATTATCACTTTTACGGGGACCTGGCACAATTATTATATTGTTACCAGACATTTGGCACTCCTGAACTCCTGTGCTCCTGAACTCCTGTATACTTGAACTCCTAAAAAGGGAGACTCCTGATACTATACTCCTATTGATCTCCGTAATTGGATAACCATGAATATAGGATTACTGTGAATACCGCGTAGACATTATCACTGGTCAAATAATAATAATTAGACAACTTACACCGGGATGGGGGAAACTGATGAGTACTGATATAGTCTCCATGTTTACGATGGTCTTATAGTATCGCTCGACCATATACTTGGATTCGACCTGAAGGCTACCAGGCGCTTCCATGGGGTGTACTGGCACCCCTATTCCCCTACCTGCTAGTTGTACTATAAGCCCCTGGGCCTATTCCTGTGGGAGCGGTGACATCCTATTCCTGTTCGGGCGTACAATAAGTCCTGGTACCTAGTGGTACGTTCCGGCTCAATACCTGATACTCCTTGACCGTTGTCTCGGGCATGTACGGGACCTATTCTAAGCATGGGTTGTCGATCTCCATCAGTTTTCAATAACTTATTCTCCGGTCTGTATGCTGAGGTATGTGGATGGGACACATACTGATGTATACAAATCAGATGAGTCTTAATAACATAATAATAACATGTTCCTGATACCTGACTAGCTATACTCTTGATCTATACTGCTCACCACTTATACTTGTGCTATCTTGTTAGATTACTTGATTATTTTCATACTGTTTCATAATTATGTTATTGTGATGGCAAAGTTAGGTTATATAAACTTAGATTATAGTGACATGAGGTATAGGGTATATATATGAGGGTTTTCTTATTTGGATTATTCTTTCGATGTGCTAATCTCACAGATCTGTATTGTGAGCTTGTATAACTGATTTTCCTATAGTTACTTTACTTACTGTCTCATTTCATGTTCATATGTGCTTATATTCACGGTACACCTTTCTTGTACACATGTACCTGATATGCAAGCCACTTGACTTTATCATATGTACTCGCGGGGTTGTATCTGATAATCCTGAATTCTCATGTCCAGATTCTAGAGTCCAAACCTTGGTGGCCTTGCTAGAGCTTATCAGAGTGCGCAGCGGATCCTTCCATGGCGATCAGGGTGTAGCAGAAACTTGGTCATCGCCGCAGCTCTTCCTCCCAGTTCCTCTCCTGATTGGCTCTCGGGGCTCCCTTACTGCTCGTGAGCATTTCTCAGCTTTTATTATGTATATCCCTTCATGTATTGTACTTTTGTATCTTCTAGTGATGTAATATTCATGTAATATTGTAACACTCTCTATGTTGACTATGTAAATGTACTTTTCTGTTGGAATGTATATTACCACTGAGCTTCCGTCTCTGATTCTTACTTGTACTGATGCTTAGCGTATATACGTGAGGATATTTCTGACCTGTGTATATACGTCGCAGTGACGTCTCCGTACCCGCGGGATCAGGGCGCCACAAATAGTGGCTTGCGCATTAGCCTCAAAATATTTGCCAATTTCAATGTATGATCTTTTTGTTGTAGCAAGATAAACATGTATTCCAAGGGCTTTAAGATATGAATTCATTTTAATTTTCCAAGTTTCGATGCTACCAATATCAAACATAGGTGGAGCAAGAAAATCCATGAGTGTTTGTAAACAAGTACGGTGATTAGCGTATAAGGATCACTACTCGGTGGTTAAACTGAATATCAGAAACACTAGCTTTGATACCAATTGAAAGTTCGCCTAAAGGGGAGGTGAATAGGTGAAGTGCTAACCAAATGCTGAATTTAAAACTTTTACACTAACACAAATGATTTTCAAAGAGTGAAGTCAAATTTCTAATGAAGGGTTGTAGAACTTTTCCTCAAGATTCCTCTAGATTAAGAGTTGAGGTACTTCAATAACTCTCTTGGATTGAAACAGATGTAAGTACATAAATAATATCAAGCATATATGTATGAACAATGTTAACAATGCAAGATATGAAAGAGAGTAGAGTTTTGTGTGTGTGTGTGTGTGTGAGAGAGAGAGAGAGAGAGAGAGAGAGAGAGAGAGAGTTAACGCAAACATAAGGATATGTTTTGAAGTTCGAGCACTGAGCTCTACATCCCCACCTTCACCTAGAAGGATTTTCACTATCTCCACTTCAGAACTCCATCAAGAAAACAATCTCTACGTAAGAGGTGGACACACATCCAATGGACCTCTACACAAGAGGTGGACACAAAGGCAATTGCACAAAGCAATACCTCTACACAAGAGGAGGGCATAAAGCCAAAAAAGAAATTAAAACACTTTGTGATCACAAATATCACAAACAATAATTCTCACAATACAAGATCCTAAATAATAGATCCAAAATTGAAAGCTCAAGCTTATGAGAAAACAAAGATTTTAGAAATGAAGCCTTTAAAAATAATTGGGAAAACTTCTATGATGATATAGACTTGAAAAACAAAACTTGAAATTCCCTAAAAACTTGTTGTATTTGATTTTTCAAAACTTTGAAACATTTGAAACAAACACAAGAAAGTATGGGCTTTGAGCTCAAAAACTTATTGAAAAACTCTTCGAAAAACTCTGTTGAATGTGAGAAAATTTACACTTAAAAATAGAAAAACCCAATTAAAATCACTATTTATATCCCCAAAATAAACCTAGCCATTAGGCTCAAACCCAGGCAAGATAGGCCTTGCGGTCGACCAGGCAATCGACCGCTAATGGTCATAAATGCGACCTTGGGGTTTTTGATCGATCGGACAATCGACTGAGCCCAACTCCAGAGAGCCATGCTCTCTGACGGTCGACCGAGCGGTCGACCAAGAAAACCCGAGAGCTTTGCACACATAGTTGGTCGACCGATCTCTACTACGGTCGACTGGTCGGTCGACCAAACTCTAACTCTCTTGGGCCAGTGTATGTCTGTGCTTGTCGGTCGACCGACAATAGCCAAAAACAATATTTTGAAACATTTTAAATATTTTTAAATCTAATTTAAATGCCAATAAATCTCAATAAATTTTACAAAAATAAGTTCATGTAAATATAATAATGTACAGATATGTATGATAAAAAATCAACACATATTATAAACATGTGAACTTGTTTTTGTGATATAAAAATTCAATCTTGAAACAAAACCGTATTTTCTAAAAACTAAACATTTGAAGGAAAAATCAAGTTTTTCTAAAACTCATATAAATACAAAAACAAGTTTATTAAACTCATTTGAAATACAATGTGTATTAGTAGAATCCAATACACATATAAAGTGACATGGACTTGTTTTTGAGAAAATTCATTTATGAAACCAAAAACATATTCTAGTTAAATTGAAACGGTTAAACGAAACACCAAAACTTTGTTCTAAAAACCAATATTCAACTTTTGTGTGTGTGTGTACTTGAGTCATCAAGTCTAATCTACACTTTACACAAGATCAAGATATAAAACTCTTGTCTTCTTCTTCATAATGTGATCGTTCTTCTCCACTTGACTTGATCCAAACTTGACTTTGAATTTTTTGTAGAAGCTAAACGTCAACTAAGATCTTAATAGAATATCTGAAACTTAAATAATACAAGATTATTAGTAATATAACTACATGAGTTAATCATCATTAAAACTAGAGTGATAAGCCTTTGGGCCAACATTATATAGGCAAATGAAGAAGAATGCTAATTTAAGTAGGAAACCAAATTAAACAAAAGAAAAACAAAACAAATTAGAGTCCAAATCAAATTTGAAAACCAAATCCTGTTTAGAGCCGATATACTGACACGTCCAGCCTTGCTGACTGCAAAAAAGGTCCCTGTCACTAGACTATATAGTCCCAACTCTTGGGAAAGCCTATTAAAGTCAGTCTATCGACAAAGGTTGAGGTTGCTGTCAATAGCTGAACTTTAGGTTGTCGACAATTGATGGAGGCTGTCTACAGCTCTGTTGTTTTCTACCTTGATTTCCTACATCAGTCCCTCCCTCTTCAAAAGAACTCTTTCTTGAGATATAGTTTGGATATAGCTGCTCAATAGGGTGGTTCATAGAGATCTGCCACATTGAACGTCTTGGACAATACTATATCTCTTTTCTCAAAGAGTTTCTCTTGTCTTTTCTTGTCAACTGTCGCTTTATACTTTGCATTAATTTTCTCTTACTTCAATCAAACCTTCTCCTTTAGATCTTCACTCTCCTTGAAATTCATCCGGTAATGTGGATGATTAGGTAGACTTGCTTTAGGAATATGATGATGGATATCTCTCATGGGTGTTAATCCTTCCAGAAGCTCGTCATGCACAACTCTTTTAAACTCTTACAATAATGGTCTCATCTTCTCAAAAATTCAGGGTGGAGTAACTTCTTCCTTGACCACTAAAGTAAACTTTTGTTTTGTTTCCTTTGAATCCACTAAAAACTCGTCTCGATTGCATATGGATATGAATTTAAGCTCCTTTTCTCTTGTAGACTTTGGAGTAGGTGGAATAAGTCTCATGGCAACTCTTATGCCCTTTCAATTGAATATATAGATGTTTTCTTTATCTATGTGGGTTGCATTAACATCGTGTTACCATGGTCTACCCAAAAAAATATGACATGCGTCTACATCGACTCACATCACATGCAACAGGATCTTGAAAAAACTTGCCAGTTAAAATAGGAACATGACATAGATATGTTATCTTGATGGAGGGGCCCTTTTTGATCCAACTAATGGTGTAAGAATGAGGGTGTGATTCTGACTCTAGCTTCAAATTGTCCATGAGTGCTCTAGAAATAATATTCTCGCAACTTCTATTGTCAATGATGAGGATGGACACTTTGCTCTTAACCGAACACCTTGAATAAAAAATTTGATGTCACTGTATAGTGTCGGAGGCCTTTTGATTGCATAGCAATCTCTGAACAGCACAAGTTGTATAAGGAGGTGGTTGATGTGGGAGTGATTGATAAAGGGGTGGTTGTAGTAGAGGTGGATGATTTAGTGGAGGTTGATGTGAGGGTGATTGTGAGGGTGGAGGTGGTAGTGGAGATTAGTTGATGGATGATCCTGTTCTATTCGGTATGTACCATCAGTCAGACTTTGACCATCAATCTTGAGGGACAAATTCTTGAGTTATTGAATCACGTTGTCCAAGGTTGACTTGATAGTGCCGACCTCTCTTTTAGTAGTACCCATCCTTGTGAAAAAGCTTTGCGATTAATCGTCGTCTCCTGTCATCGCCAAAAAGTAGCTGAAACTCTGATACCACTTGATGCAGATAAGAAAGTGAACAATATCACCTAGATCTCGTTTAGCACTAATGAACCCTAAAGGATACCTTCAGGTAGGAAAAGCACTCGAATCCACGAGCAAAGGATGAACAACTCGAGTGCACGAGTAATTTAAAGAGAAAACTAAATTTTAATTATTTCTCAAAAGTTGAATACTAAAAACAAATATGCAATGACCTTATATAGGTAAATAAAGAAGAATATCAATCTAAGTAGGAAGCCAAATTAAACAAAAGAGAAACAAAACAAATTAGAGTCCAAATCAAACTTGAAAATCAAATCCTGTTTAGAGTCGGACATGCTGACACATCCAGACCTATGATAGTAAAAAAGGCCCTTGTCGACAGGCTATATAGTCTTAACTCTCTGGAAGGTTTGTTAAAGTCAGTTTGTCGACGGGGTTGAGACTGCTGTCGACAGCTGAACTTTAGGCTGTAGACAGTTGATGGAGGTTGTCGACAACTCTGTTGTTTTCTATTTTGATCTCCTACATCAAGACTCTCCCTACATATATGCATCATAAATAGATAAAGAGAGGAGATGTAAAACTCTTATTATATGCACTGATACATGGTGCACAAGAGATATATCACAAATAAAGCTAAAAAAAACTGTATATAAGGAGAAATCACCAAATATATGTGTAAGTATCACAAATATGTCAGGATAAAACTTACGCACACATATACATGCACAAGCTTGCTAAAATTATTAATTCCAACATATATAGCACATACAAGTTTTGCAAATGACTAAATTGTGCAAAAACATGCACAAGCATGCAAACACATACACAAGTACAAAAATCACATATATTATGTAAATATCAACATCAATAGCGCATACATTATAATCACACTTGAATGATACACAAGAGAAATATATCACAAAATCAAGTGTGTATCTCACTCATTTCTCAAAAAATATGCATAGACATAAAAATCACACACAAATTCTCATATATCACAATCTTATAAATATCACTATATATATATATCACAATATATCACCACATGTATCTCATATGTATTACATATATGTATCTCACAATATATCACATGTATCTCATAAGTATCACTGTATCAATAAGTATCATATCACATGTATTTCGTCATCACAATACTACTTTCTCTCCCTCTTTGGCATCATAAAATGGGGATAAGTATCATATATACAAGAAAGACAAACCAATACCAAAGCCATCACACGCATGTATCAATAGAGCATAAGAAGTTTTGAATTAAACTATTACAGCCTAGAAACATTATAAATAATAATAAGTACAAGCCAATAAAATAAGTATCAAGACTATTATTGATCAAAAAAGACATAATTATTTTAAAATTACAAACTATCTTAAAATTAAACAAGTTTTGAAAACACAAAAAGAAAACTGTCATAGGCCTGTCTTGTGGACATCTTGGTCTTGAGCATCAGAGGCTTAAGTATCCAACGGAGAAGCTAGATTACAACAACAAAAAGAGATGGATGTACAAAATAAGACATAGTCTAATATGAACAAATATCAGGTAGCCCTATTATGTTTTAGTTTGATTGTGACTACTCATTAAGCTACTAATATACTAATAGCTCTTATTGTAGTTTCTTGTGTTTTGATCATGATCAAAACACTTTGATGGAGGTTAGATGAATCAGAATCATATTACAAAATTATAGTGGAGATGGGAGCAAATATCTAGCTTAAATTACTCAATTTATCAAAGTCAAATCTATTGGAGCTAGATTGATGGGGCAAAGATTGTAACATTTACTTAAGAAAATTTTGTAAGGTAAGAAGAACTAAGACAAGAACTTAATTTGGCACTAGATTGTGTTTTCATACTTGTGCATATTCATTCTGATTTAAAATCAAGTATTATTTCCCTCAAAATTTGTTAAAACGCCAAAAATCTTTGAAACTGAATTTAAAGTATTGATTCGGGTCATTTTTTTTATTCTACGCCTATTGAAATTTATACAAATTATTTTATATTTTTTCTAAGGCAGAAATTTGAGTATGTGATTTTTAGATAGACCGCTGGAATTGAAAATCACCGGGGGTTGAATAGGTGAAGGCTATAATCAATGGTAAATAATGCGAAATTAAAAATAAACTAGCAATAAGCAATAACAATTAGTTAGAACTTGCAAAAGAGTAAGCAATATAAGTGCAAGTAAAGAGAGAGAGAGTAGAGTTTAGAGAGATAGTAGTGTTGGCCCAAGAGGTTACATTCTCCATTTGTTTAGAGTTTTGATGATAACAAAACACTTAGGAGCTATATGGTACTAATAAGTTGCTTAAGATGAAGTTTCAGGTTTGAACCATTTATGATGGCTATTATTTAGCTTTTGCAAGACTTTCTTGGTTCATGAAGTAAATAAGGTAAAAGGCACTAGAAGGAATGATCATAGAAGAGAAGGTCTAGCATGGCATTGGATGACTCAAGACTTCAATTTGGCTCAAGAGACTTCATTAGTCTTGTTTTTAGTTTTATAGTTTTGTTAAAGAGTAATGGATAGGTTGAAGCTCAATATTCCTACACACACGTTTTTGCGCACATGTCTTTTCTAAAAAATTTCTCCTATAAATATATAAAAAATATTTTTAAATAAAGTTTAATACCTACAAACTCAATTTTGTATTTTATACCTGGTAAAGAAAAGTTCTATTTTGAAAAACCATCAAAATCCCTTTAAAAATCTTTTCTAAATTTCAGTTTTTGACCTATGTCAGGTCAGATCGGTCGACCGACCGGTCGATCGGGAATCTGACCGTTGGGTGCGTGCATGTGTGCACGTTTCCCTATCGACCGGGCGGTCGATCGGACCGTATTGCGGTCGACCGACCTTCGGCCGACTGTAAGCAAGCAACTCTCTGTTTGTTGCGATCAAGCGGGCGGTCGACCGTGGCCGCAACGGCTCTTTTTATTTGAAACCCGGTCGACCGGCCGGTCGACCGAGAGTGAGTTTTTCTGCCATAACGGCTATTTTTTAAACACGTTTTTAAATCATTTCTTTTATCTCTAAACGAGGTTAAAGGCTATTTTCTGGGTCAAATACTTCCTAATTACTATTATATGAGTTTACCATTTAATCCCTAGCTCTATCCTATAAATAGGGGTGATTAGGGATGTGAGATTTACAACAAGCATTGGCAAAATATTCAAAGTTTTCAAAGGCTTTCAAAAGAGTTTGGTCCTTGGTTTTTGTGCTGAAGATCTCTCATTCCTGAAGTTTTAGTTTCAAAACTCTCTCAAGTTCTTTTTCTTTTTCTACTTACAATATTTGAGCTTCAATTCTAACCATTGTTCTATAGGGTTCTTGTAAGGGAAAGAGGCTTTTGCAAAAGAGAGTTTGTGGTCTTTTGATCACCAAGAAATACTTGTAATCAAGATTATGGAGTTGGGTACTCCGGTGTGATTGTAACTCTTTGTGAAGTTATAGTGGTTAGAAATCCTTCTGGGTGAAGGCGGGGACGTAGAGCTGGGTGCTCGAACCTCGAAAAAATTCTCGGTGTTTGCGTTTGGTTTACTTGCTTTATCTCTTGCACTATATTACTTGCTTTAATTACTTGCTTCAATTCCTTGCCTATATATATTCATTGCTTTATTCACTTGTTGCATATTTATTTTGTCAATCAAATACATATACAACAAGATTGCATTGCGCACCTCCAATTCTTATCAAGAGGAATCACGAGAAAGGAGTTCAGAGCCCTTCACGGGGTATTCGGCTTCTAGTCTTGTTTTGGGTTGATCGTTGCATCATAAATTTTTAATTGTGCATTGGCTAGCATTATCACCTATTCACCCCCCCCTCTAGGTGATTTCAATTAGTATCAGAGCTTGGACTCTAGGTTTTGGCTTAACATCCTTAGAGAGATCCTAAAAATTTGCTAATCACTATTTGCATTCTTTCATTCATACACTAGTAAACATGGCCGACGACATTAAGACCCCTCCTAAATTTGATGGACTAAATTTTCCCATTTGGAAGGTTAGGATGACTATCTTTCTACAATCATTAGGTAGCTTAGTTGCAAAATCCTTGACCAAGCCCTATGTTAGACCTGATAGTGAGGAGAGCACTTGGTCTGACTTTACCTATAAAGAATATGAGGCTAATTCTAAGGCCCAAAATTTCCTTCTCACCGCCTTGAATGAGGATGATCTTACACGGGTTATACACAGCCAATCCGCCTATGAGATTTGGCAACATTTGTTGGTCACTCACGAGGGGACATCACAAGTCAAGAGAGCCAAAATAGATCTCTTGAGGTCCCAATATGAAAGTTTCAAAATGCTTGAAGATGAGTCTATTGATTCTATGATTACAAGGTTTACAAAGATTACTAATGCTCTTTCTTCTCTAGGTGATGATATAAGAATGACCAAAAGTGCGAAAAGTGATTCGAGCTCTTCCTTCATCATGGGAGATAAAGGCAACCACCTTAAAGGAGTTGAATGATAAAGATGAAATAGATCTCATAAGTCTTATTGGAAACCTTAAGACTCATGAGATGGAGAAGAAGGCAAGAGAAGAAGCGGTACCTCAAAAGAAGAAGTCCATAGCCTTCAAGTCTTCCTCCACAATCGACGACAATGAAGAAGATGAAGAAGATGATGAGGAGCTATCTCTCCTAGTAAGAAATGTGAAGAGGTTGTACCGCAAGAACAAACTCAACTTTAGAAGGAAATTGGAAGGGAAGGAGGAGAGAAGAATCATATGCTACAATTGCCGCAAACCCAGGCACATCATGGCCGATTGTCCCGAGTTCAAGAAAAAGGTGACTTCCTCCTTGAAGCAAAGAGGCCGATTGAAAAGAAAGCTTACAAAGCCTCTTGGGATTCGGAGAGCGAATCCGAAGATGAGGTCAATACGGCAAATATGTGTTTCATGACAAACACACCCAAGGTAACCTCTCAACCTCTTGATGAAGAAGATGAATTAAGTAGAGAAATGCTTGTGCATGCTTTTGTTGAACTTTCTAAAAGTTATGATGATAAAAAGGTAGAATATTCAAAATTGGAAAAGGAAATTGTTTTTCTTAAAAATCAACTTGCTATTGTTTCACAAGAAAAGAATGAAATTTCTTCCAACCTTGCTTCAACAAAAAGAGAATTTGAAGCTTATAAAGTTGCTTGTAAAGCAAAATTTCAAAAGTTGATGAAAATGAATTTTCTTTGTTAAAAACGAGAATTGTTGATTTTGAAAATGTTTTAAAAGATTGTACTTTTAATACTAAGAAATTAGAGGATATGTTTTCAAAGAAGCACACTCCACATGTTAAGAATGATAAAACAACCCATGCTAAAAATGCTCATCATGTCAACACTTCACACAATACTTCTCATGTTAAAGCTACTCATGCTCACAAGTCACATGCTAGTAAGCCACACACTCATTATGCATTTAAATATGATAGAGTTTATAGATGTACTTATTGTTGTAAAAATGGTCATTTAGCTAAGTTTTACTATGATCAAATTAATAGAACAAATAATCTTGTGTGGATCCGTGATACTAACTCTTTAGGACCCAAGAAAATGTGGGTACCAAAATCAAGTTCTAAATTACTTGGTGTAGGTACACACCAAGGCTCCAAGACGTAAGGAGCGGTGGTACCTTGATAGCGGTTGTTCAAGACATATGACATGGGATATCAACAACTTTATAACCCAATCAAGGTACGTTGAAGGTGGCACCATCACCATCGGAGATGATTCCAAAGGCACTATCATTGGTATAGGTAACATTCAAATTGGTGCATCTCCTATTATAGAAAATGTTGTTCTTGTTGATGGACTTAAACATAACTTGCTTAGTATAAGTCAACTTTGTGATCGTGGGCTTAAAGTTGTTTTTGATGATTCTTCTTGCAAAATTTTTGATTGTAAAACCAATGATTGTATTCTCACCGGATTTCGTGATAATAATATTTATATCATTGACATGCTTAATTTGGATTGTTCTACTAAATGCTTGAATGTTTTTGATGAGACTTTTGGCTTTGGCATAGAAGATTAGGACATGCATCTTTTGATCATCTTGTTAGGATTAATTCTAAGGAATTGGTGAAGGGTATCCCTTACTTGAAGTTTGAAAAAGACCGCATTTGTGGTGCGTGCCAACTTGGGAAACAAACCAAGTCTTCTTTCAAGCCAATCAAGGATATCATGTCAACTAGGCCATTAGAATTAATTCACATGGATCTTTTTGGACCAACTAAAACTAAAAGTTTAAATGGTAATAGATATGCATTTGTTTTGGTTGATGATTTTCCCGATTTACTTGGGTTTTCTTTTTGGAACACAAAGATCAAACTTTTTCACATTTAAAGACTTTTCGAAAAAGGGTTGAAAAGAAAAAGGTTTTTCGATTTTGAAAATAAGAAGTGATAGAGGTGGTGAGTTTGTTAACCAACTCTTCATGACTTATTGTGATGAAAAGAGAATTAAGTATGAAATGTCATGTCCTAGAACTCCACAACAAAATGGAGTAGTTGAAAGGAAGAATAGAACTCTTCAAAAGATGGCTAGGACTATTATAAGTGAATATGACCTCCCTCAATATCTATGGGCCGAAGCCGTAAACACCGCATGCTACATATCAAAACGTATTTATTTGTGTAAAAATACTTTAAAGACTTCTTTTGAAATTTATCATTTAAGAAAACCAAATATTTCATATTTCAAAGTTTTTGGATGCAAGTGTTTTATTTTGAATACTAAAGATAACTTGGGTAAATTTGATGCTAAGGCTTATGAAGCAATATTTGTTGGATATGCTACTACTAGCAAAGCTTATAGAGTATTCAATAGATCTTCTCTTACTATTGAAGAATCCATGCATGTTAAATTTGAAGAAACTAATGTTATTGTTGAGAATGTTGTAGAGATTGACCCATTAGGTGAGGACATGGAGAAGCTATCCTTGAAGGACTCACCCATTCAAGAAGAAAAGCAAGAATCAATTGGTGAAGTTTAAAAGGATAAAGAGGAAAGCTCTCAACCGCTTCTTAAAGATTGGAGATACGCTACAAATCATCCCAAGGAACTCATCTTAGGTGATGTATCTAAATGGGTAACAACTCGCTTCAAACTCCATGACTTGTGTGGTAACTTTGCATTCATTTCTCATTTTGAACCCAAAAACATCCTCGAAGCCGAGGGTGACTCATATTGGTTGCTAGCTATGCAAGAAGAGCTCAATCAATTTGAGCGCAACCAAGTTTGGCACCTTATTCCTAGACCCCACGATAGACCAATAATTGGTACTAAGTGGATTTTTAGGAATAAGATGGATGAGTCAGGAAATGTTATTAGGAATAAAGTTAGGTTAGTGGCCCAAGGTTACACTCAAGTTGAAGGAATTGACTTTGAGGAGACCTTTACACCCGTAGCACGGCTTGAAGCCATACGGATGACACTAGCTTTTGCATCTTTTAAAAATTTTAAACTTTTTTAAATGGATGTGAAAAGTGCATTTTTAAATGGTGTTTTAAATGAAGAAGTTTATGTTGAGCAACCTCCCGGTTTTGTTGATCATGTTCATCCTAATTTTGTTTTTAAACTTGATAAAGCTTTGTATGGATTGAAGCAAGCTCCAAGAGCTTAGTATGAAAGGCTTTCTAGTTTTCTTATTTCAAATGATTTTGTTAAAGGCAAAGTGGACACAACATTATTTACTAAGCATGTTGATAATGACATTCTAATAGTGCAAATTTATGTTGATGATATAATGTTTGGTTCTACTAATGAGTTTCTTTGCAAGGAGTTTGAAAAGTGTATGCAACTTGAATTTGAGATGTCTTCAATGGGTGAACTAAATTTCTTTCTTGGACTCCAAGTCAAGCAAATGCAAGATGGTATATTCATATGTCAAGCCAAGTACGCAAAGGAGCTTATAAAGAAATTTGGACTCGAAGGTTCAAAAGTTTGCAACACTCCCATGGCAACTACAACCAAGCTTGATAAGGATGACCAAGGTAAATGTGTTGATATTAAGTTATATAGAAGCATGATTGGTAGTTTGTTTTATTTAACGGCTAGTAGGCCGGATATCATATTTAGTGTGTGTTTTGTGCTAGATTCCAATTGTGTCCTAAAGAGTCTCATCTTATTGCGGTAAAATGCATCATTCGTTATATTAAGGGCACAATTGGAATGGGTCTTTGGTATCCGAAAACCGGAGATTTCTCAATAACGAGTTATTCGGATGCCGACTATGCGGGTTGTAGAGTAGATAGAAAGAGTACTAGTGGAACATATCAATTTCTTGGTAATTGTCTTGTTTCATGGTCCTCTAAGAAACAAAATTTCGTAGCTCTCTCAACCGCCGAGGCGGAGTATGTTGCGGCGAGGGCTTATTGTGCACAAGTCCTTTGGATGAAACATACTCTCCTAGATTATGATTTGCATTATGACCATATAAAAATATTTTGTGATAATACTAGTACTATTCATATGACTAAGAATGCAAATCAACATAGTAAGACCAAGCACATTGAGATTAGATATCACTTTCTTAGAGATTATTTTAAGAAAGGTGATATAGATATTGATTATGTTTCTTCGGATTTGCAACTTGCCGATATTTTCACTAAATCACTTGATTTTAATAGATTTTCCTTTATATGTGGTGAACTTATTGTTTGTGTTATTGAATAGACTTGTTTTTCTTGTTTCTTTATCCCTTTTTGATGTATGACGAAAAGGGGGAGAAGTATAATATGAGTATGGTTTTGTTGGTTTTTGCAAAGTATGTGTTTTTGCAAAGTGTGTGTTTTTATGAATTCTTGTATATGAGTTCTAAGTTTATATGGTTTTGTGTTTTCAAGTGTGTGTTTTATGACTCATGATGTTTAGTCTCATGGTTTTTGATTGCAATCAAATTGCTTTTACTTGTTTAATATAGCATAATTTGAGGGGGAGTTTTCACCTCTCTTTTATATCTTGTTAATATAGCCTATTTGTTTTGTCATCATCAAAAAGGGGGAGATTGTTGGCCCAAGAGGTTACACTCTCCATTTGTTTAGAGTTTTGATGATAACAAAACACTTAGGAGCTATATGGTACTAATAAGTTGTTTAAGATGAAGTTTCAGGTTTGAACTATTTATGATGGCCATTGTTTAGCTTTTGCAAGACTCTCTTGGTTCATGAAGCAAATAAGGCAAAAGGAACTAGAAGGAATGATCATAGAAGAGAAGGTCTAGCATGGCATTGGATGACTCAAGACTTCAATTTGGCTCAAGAGACTTCATTAGTCTTATTTTTAGTTTTATAGTTTGTTAAAGAGTAATGGATAGGTTGAAGCTCAATATTCCTACACACACGTTTTTCGCACATGTCTTTTCTAAAAAATTTCTCCTATAAATATATACAAAATATTTTTAAATAAAGTTTAATACCTACAAACTCAATTTTGTATTTTATACCTGGTAAAGAAAAGTTCTATTTTGAAAAACCATCAAAATCCCTTTAAAAATCTTTTCTAAATTTCAGTTTTTGACCTGAGCCGGTCGACCGACCGGTCGACCGACTCTATGTTAGGTCAGATCGGTCGACCGACCGGTCGACCGGGAATCTGATCGTTGGGTGCGTGCATGTGTGCACGTTTTCCCGGTCGACCGGGCGGTCGACCAGACCCTATTGCGGTCGACCGACCTTCGGCGACTGTAAGCAAGCAACTCTCTGTTTGTTGCGGTCGACCGGGCGGTCGACCGTGGGCCGCAACGGCTCTTTTTATTTGAAACCCGGTCTACCGGCCGGTCGACCGAGAGTGAGTTTTTCTGCCATAACGGCTATTTTTAAACATGTTTTTAAATCATTTCTTTTATCTCTAAACGAGGTTAAAAACAGTTTTCTGGGTCAAATACTTCCTAATTACTATTATATGAGTTTACCATTTAATCCCTAACTCTATCCTATAAATATGGGTGATTAGGGTTGTGGGATTTACAACAAGCATTGGCAAAATATTCAAAGTTTTCAAAGGCTTTCAAAAGAGTTTGGTTCTTTGTTTTTGTGCTGAAGAATCTCTCATTCCTGAAGTTTTAGTTTCAAAACTCTCTCAAGTTCTTTTTCTTTTTCCACTTACAATATTTGAGCTTCAATTCTAACCATTGTTCTACAGGGTTCTTGTACGAGAAAGAGGCTTTTGCAAAAGAGAGTTTGTGGTCTTTTGATCACCAAGAAATACTTGTATTCAAGATTGTGGAGTTGGGTACTCCGCTGTGATTGTAACTCTTTGTGAAATTATAGTGGTTAGAAATCCTTCTGGGTGAAGGCGGGGACGTAGAGCTGGGTGCTCGAACCTCGAAAAAATTCTCGGTGTTTGTGTTTGGTTTACTTGCTCTTATCTCTTGCACTATATTACTTGCTTTAATTACTTACTTCAATTCCTTACTCTATATATATTCATTGCTTTATTCACTTGTTGCATATTCATTTTGTCAATCAAATACTCATACAACAAGATTGCTTGCGCACCTCAAACTCTTATCAAGAGGAATACGAGGAAGGAGTTCAGAGCCCTTCACGGGGTATTCGGCTTCTAGTCTTATTTTGGGTTGATCGTTGCATCATAAATTTTTAATTGTGCATTGGTTAGCATTATCACCTATTCACCCCCCTCTAGGTGATTTCAAGTAGGTAATCCAAACACAAGGATATGTTTCGAGGTTCGAGCCACTGCTCTACGTCCCCGCTTTCAACACTATAAAGGATTTTCATTATGACCGAACCCACTGGATCGTCAATCGGTTACAAGTTCTCACTAGAAATCTTCAGACACACTTGTCCTCTCTCACGGTGCAGCAACACCAACTTGGAGTTCACTAGCTCGCTCGAGGCCGCAACCTCTACAACTTCTCAATCGAAGAAAATCGGTGATCAACACTTGACCACAAAGATAGCTCACAAGCACAACCCTACAACCAAGATGAGGAAGTGAAACACTCGAGATTGTGTAGTACAAATAGCAAGTAGAGAAGTAGAGGAAAGGCTCAAGCTAAAATACCAAAACTTTGAAAATAGTTGGCTCAAGAGAAAATCTTTTAAAGAGGCTAAACTATGAAAAGCTTTGATGTAAGGCTTAGAAATCTTGTTATGAAGTTGTTTCATAGTCCCACTATATATAGAGGCTGAAAACAAGGGTAGAAAATACCATATAGCCATTGGGACAAGACCCAGAAAAAAAAAAATTGAAACTAGCCGTTGGGAGCCAATTCAGCAGGAAATCCTACTGTCGATCGACCGGGCGGTCGACCGGACCCAACAGAGAGCAATGCTCTTGCAGTCGGTTGACCGCCCGGTCGACCGAAGTGCACAGTTGCACTTTGATGCATGTTGGTCAACCGCCCGGTCGACCGACAGAGCAATTTTGCTTTGCCAATGGTCGACCGCCCTGTCGACCAGAAATGGGCCAAAAACAGTTCTTTGATATCTTTCCAAAACCAGTCTTTTTCCAATAAAAATTCTTTTGATATATCAATACGAAATAGAGTTCTAGGGACTTGAAGAACTAGGGTGTGATCATAAATCAACACCAAATATAATTAGAACCATATTTTGAAAAAATATCTTTTCTAAAACAAAAACTAGTTTTTTCAAAACTTGATTTTTCAAAACTTGATTTTCCGAAACTTGTTTTTTGAAACTCGATAAGAAACATAGTTGTTAACTATTGTTTGAAAACACAAAGGAATATGAAATGTGTATGTGTGTGTGTCAATCCCAAAAGCTATCAACCTCTATCATCTTGGTTTTAACAAATGATTATAAATCCTATCTAAAAATAGAAAAAGTAAAAATACAAATCTTGAAATAGTCTTCCGAATATCGCTTGATTCTTGAGTTCTTCTAGCGTGCTTAGACTCTAAAATTTAAATCGTCTTGGCTTCCACATATGTGAGTCTTGTGATGGAGCCGAAATGCAACATATAATTTTACCTGAAACTTAATTAAGCAAACTTGTTAATACATAACTACATGTGCTTTGTTATCATCAAAACTAGGGCTAATGGCCTTTGGGCCAACAATCTCCCCCTTTTTTATGATGACAAAACATATGGAGTTATTACAAATATTTTGGGAAGAGACTTCAATTGAAGCTCCCCCTAAACACATGCATATCTAAAAATATCACATAAAAGAGCTAAATGCACAATAAAAACATATATAAAAGATATAACAATTAGACTCATATGCCAACCATCTATGCATAACAAAGATACTGAGATATGAAAGTGTATGCACAAACAGTTACCCTCCAACGATCCAAATTTACCTCCAACCTCCAATTGCAAGTGGTAGATGGGTGGATGGTAAAGGAAATAGAAACAAAACACATATACCACATACACATATATGAACACAAACAGAGATATATATCATATCAGAATTATGTTCATACATGCACCAAGGTTCATGCCAACCTCAAAACCAGATACATACCACACAAAATATATGTTCATAAAACAAAGCATATATCCATAAAACAAAGCTAATATCCAAATCCAAACACAGAAAATAAGAGTAGATACTCCAAAATGAAAACACCCGAAATATAACTCCATCTCCCAAATAACTCCATCAAAATCTCTCCCCTTTTTGTCATCAACAAAAAGGGCCAATCCTCCTAGAAATCTGAATCTTCTGGTGGAGTTGGTGTTGGCCAAAAGGTTACACTCTCCATTTATATACGTTTTGATGATAACAAAACATATAAAAGCTATTTGATACTAATAAAGATTCTAGAATGAATTTCAGGTTTGTACAAGTCTTGATGGCTTTAAGCATGTTGTAAGGTTAATGGCGCTAAAAGCATGTTGTAAGGTTGATGGCGCAAGAGGACTCTTTCATAGGAGAGGAGGCTCTAGCTCGGCAACGCGGTTCAGAGACACCTTCCTATATAGTTTTTATTGTTGTTAGTTTGTTAAAGGATAGTATATAGTGTTGAAGCTCAATTTTCCCACACACACAAAATTGCACATGTTTTTCAAAAGATTATTTTTTTGTCTCTTGTGTAAAATACTCTAATAGACCTATTTCAGTATTCGCATATTTAGTTTATTATAATAGACCATTTATATACGTTTTGATGATAACAAAACATATAAAAGCTATTTGGTACTAATAAAGATTCTAAAATGAATTACAGGTTTGTACAGTCTTGATGGCTTTAAGCATGTTGCAAGATTAATGGCGCTAAAAGCATATTGTAAGGTTGATGGCGCAAGAGGACTCTTTCATAGGAGAGGAGGCTCTAACTCGATAATGCGGTTCAGAGACACCTTCCTATATAGTTTTTATTGTTGTTAGTTTGTTAAAGGATAGTATATAGTGTTGAAGCTTAATTTTCCCACACACACAAAATTGCACATGTTTTCCAAAAGATTATTTTTTTGTCACTTGTGTAAAATACTCTAATAGACCTATTTTAGTATTCGCATATTTAGTTTATTATAAAATCTTTACAAAAATCGTTTTGGAAAATAAACTTATCTTCAAAACATTTCCATTTCAAATTTTTCTGTTTTGACCTGTTGCGGTCAACCGGGCAGTCGACCAGCTCTATTACAGGTCAAAACGGTCGACCGCGTGGTCGACCGCCGTTCTGACCGTTGGGTACGTGCATGTGTGCACGTTATCCGGTCGACCGGGCGGTCGACCGGACCCCATATCGGGCGACCGGATGGTCGACCGACTGACTGCACCCAATTCTTGTTTGGGACGGTCGACCGGGCGGTCGACCAGAGCCAGCCAACGTCAAAAGTTTTTGAAATCGATCAACCGGCTGGTCGATCGTGAAAGTTTTTTTCTGCCAAACGGCTAGTTTTTTAAACATGTTTTAAAACGTGTTTTTAATCTTAAAACGTGATTTTAGGCTGGCTTTGGGTCTTATCCTTCCTGATAAGTCAAAATTAATATTTACCTTTTAATCCCTACCTATATCCTATAAATAGGGGTGGATGGGGTTGAGGAGAATTACAACAACATTTATAAAGAAATTAAAATTTGAGTATTCTTGAAAGAAATTTTTGTTCTCAGTTTTTGTACTCTAATCTCTGATTTTTCTCTGAAGTTTTTGAATCAAATCTCTCTTCTACTTTTTTTATTTTTCACTTACAAACCTTGAGCTTCAATCCAATATATTATTCTCTAGGGTTTTGTAAAGAAAATTTTTCAAAAGAGAGTTTGTGGTCTTTTGATCACTAAGTGATTATTGTATTTGTGGCTCCATTACCTCTGGACTAGAGGAGTGTGATTGAGGAGTTGGATACTCTCTAGTGGTTATAATCCTTTGTAGAAATTCTAGTGGATCGGAATCCTTCTGGGTGAAGGCGGGGACGTAGAGCTGGGTGCTCGAACCTCGAAACAAATCTCTGTGTTTGCGATTGGTTTACTTATGTTATTTACTTATATTCATTCATTCATTCCTATATTGTCGATCTATACACTCACAATAAGATTATATTACGCACCTCAAACTCTTATTTAGAGGAATCACGAGGAAGGAGTTCAGAGCCCTTCACGGGGTATTCGGCTTCTAATCTTGCTTTGAGTGATCGTTGCATCATCTCATTTTAAATTTGTGCATTGATTAGCATAATCACCTATTCACCTCCCTCTAGGTGATTTCAATTGGTATCAGAGCTAGACTCTAGTTTTTGGCTTCACATCGTTAGAGAGATCCTATAAGTTGCTTCATATCTTCATTCATGCACTAGTAAAGATGGCCGATAACATTAAGACCCCTCTCAAATTTGATGGACTCAACTTTTTCATATGAAAAGTTAACATGAACATTTTTCTGTAATCTCTAGGTAGCCGAGTTGCTAAGTCCTTGACCAAGCCCTAGAGTGCACCCGTAGGTGAGGAGGACACTTGATCTGATTTACCTCCAAGGAATTTGATGCTAATTCGAATGCTCAAAATGCCTTACTTTTAGCATTGAATGAGGATGACTTAACACGGGTTATCAATTGCAAGTCCGCCTATGAGATTTGGCAACACTTATTGGTCACTCATGAGGGAACATCACAAGTCAAGAGAGCTAAAATTGATCTCTTGCGTTCCCAATATGAATGCTTTAAAATGCAAGAAAATGAATCTATTAATGATATGATTACTAAGTTTACTAAAATCACAAATGCTCTTACTTCTCTAGGTGATGAAATCAACAACGACCAAAAGGTGCGTAAGGTGATTCGTGCTCTCCCTTCATCATGGGAAATCAAAGCTACCACCTTGAAGGAATTGAATGACAAAGACGAAATGGAGCTCATAAGTCTTATTGGAAATCTTAAGACTCATGAGATGGAGAAAAAGGGTAGAGAAGAAGCGGCGTCTCAAAAGAAAAAAATCTATAGCTTTCAAGTCTACCTCCACCATCTACGAGGATGAAGAAGATGAAGAAGATGATGAAGAGCTATCTCTTCTTGTGAGAAATGTTAAAAGAATATACCACAAGAATAAGCTCAACCATAGAAGGCGATGGGAAGGGAAGGAGGAGGAGAAGATCACATGCTACAACTGTCGGAAACCCGGACACATCATGGCCGATTGTCCAGATTTCAAGAAAAAGATATCTTCTTCTTTGAAGCAAAAGAAGTCGTTTGTAAAGAAAGTATTCAAACCTACTTGGGATTCAGAAAGTGTATCCGAAGATGAAGTTGACACGGCTAATGTGTGTTTCATGGCAAACACACCTAAGGTAACTACCGAACCATATGATGATGATAGGGAAATAAGTAAAGATTGTTATTACAAGCTTTCATTGAACTTTCAGAAAGTTTTGATTCTAAAAAAGAAGATTGTTTAAAATTGAAAAAGGAAAATGAAATACTTAAAAAACAAATTGCTATTTCTTCAAAAGAAAAGGATGAATTATCTTCTACTCTTATTTCAACACAAAGAGATTTTGTGCCTATAGAGTTGCTTGCAAAGCTAAATATCCTAAAATTGATGAAAATGAGTTTTATATGTTAAAAACTAGAATAAATGATTTGAAAAATGTTTTAAAAGAATGTGCTTTTAATAATACTAAATTAGAAGAATTGTTTTCAAAGAAGCACATGCATACTCCACATGTTAAACATGATAAAACATCCCATGCTAAAACTCCACATGTTCATCATGCCAACACTTCACATATCAATCATGCAAAAACATCCCATGCTCACAAATCACATGTTCATAAACCACATGCTCATTATGCTTTTAAATATGAAAGAATTTATAAATGTACTTATTGTGACCGGAATGGTCATTTAGTTAAATTTTGTTATGATCATATAAATAGTACCAATAATCATGTTTGGGTTCGAAACACTAACACATTAGGACCCAAGAAAATATGGGTATCAAAATTAAGTTTTAAATAATTTGATACAGGTACACACCAAGACTCCAAGACGAAGGAGCGGTGGTACCTTGATAGTGGTTGCTCAAGGCATATGACATAGGACATCAACAATTTCGCAACCCTATCGAGGTACGTTGAAGGTGGCACCGTCACCTTCGGAGATGACTCCAAGGGCACCTCATCTGTATAGGTAACATTAAGATTGGTACATCTCCTTTAATTGAAAATGTAGTTCTTATTGATGGGCTTAAGCATAATTTACTCAGTATTAGTCAACTATGTGATCGTGGTCTCAAAGTTGTTCTTGATGAATCTTCTTGTAAAAATTTTTATTGTAAAACTAATGAATGTATTCTCACTAGATTTCGTGAAAATAATGTCTACATTATTGATATGCTTAATTTGGATTGCACTACAAAATGATTAAATGTTTTTGATGAGATTTCATGATTATGGCATAGAAGATTAGGCCATGCCTCTTTTGATCATCTTTCTAGAATAAATTCTAAGAAATTGGTGAAGGGTTTTCCTTGTTTGAAGTTTGAAAAAGACCGCATTTGTGGTGCGTGCCAACTTGGAAAACAAACCAAGTCTTCTTTCAAGCCAATCAAGGATATCATGACATCTAGGCCATTAGAATTGATTCACATGGATCTTTTTGGACCAACTAAAACTAAAAGCTTAAATGGAAGTAGATATGTTTTTGTTTTAGTCGATGATTTCTCTCATTTCACTTGGGTTTTCTTTTTAGAGCATAAAGATCAAACTTTTTCGCATTTAAGACTTTTCAAAAAGGGTTGAAAAGAAAAAGGATTTTCGATTTTACGCATAAGAAGTAATAGAGGTAGTGAGTTTGTCAACCAACACTTTATGACTTTTTGTGATGACAAGGGAATTAAGCATGAAATGTCATGTCCTAGAACTCCACAACAAAATGGAGTAGTTGAACGGAAGAATAGAACTCTTCAAGAAATGACTAGGACTATGATAAGTGAATACGGGCTCTCTCAATACTTATGGGCCGAGGCCGTAAACACCTCATGCTATATATCAAACCGAATTTACTTATGTAAAAATACTTCCAAAACTTCTTTTGAAATTTATCATTTAAGAAAACCAAATGTTTCATACTTTAAAGTTTTGGATACAAGTGTTTTGTTTTGAACACCAAAGATAATTTGGGCAAATTTGATGCTAAGGCTTTTGAAGCAATCTTTGTTGGCTATTCTAGTACTAGCAAAGCATATAGAGTATTCAATAAATCATCTCTTACTATTGAAGAATCTATGCATGTTAAATTTGAGGAATCTAACGCATTTATTGAGAATGTTGTAGAGATTGACTCATTAGCTGAGGACATAGAGAAAATATCCTTGAAGGACTCAACCATCCAAGAAGACAAGTAAGAACCTAATGGTGAAGTTCAAAAGGATGAAGTGGAACCATCACAACCACTTCCTAAAGATTGGAGATAATCATCCTAAAGATCTCATCATAGGTGATGTATCAAAGGGGTAACCACTCGCTTCAAACTCCATGATTTTTGTGGGCATTATGCATTCATATCTCATTTTGAACCCAAAAACATCCTCAAAGCCGAGGGTGAATTATATTGGTTGCTGCTATGCAAGAAGAGCTCAATCAATTTGAGTGCAACCAAGTTTGACATCTTGTTCCTAGACCCCATGATAGACCAACAATTGGTACTAAGTGGATTTTTAGGAATAAGTTAGATGAGTCAGGTAATGTTGTTAGGAATAAGGCTAGGTTAGTGGCTCAAGGTTACACTCAAGTTGAAGGAATCGACTTTGAGGAGACCTTTGCACTCGTAGCACGGCTAGAAGCCATACGGATCACACTAGCTTATGCATTCTATAAAAATTTAAACTTTTTCAAATGAATGTAAAAAGTGCATTTTAAATAGTTTTATTGATGAGGAAGTATATGTTGAACAACCCCTCGATTTTGTGGATTATATACATCCAAATTTTATTTTCAAATTAGATAAAGCATTGTATGGTTTAAAACAAGCTCCAAGAGATTGGTATGAAAGACTTTCTAGTTTTCTTTTATCAAATGATTTTGTTAAAGGCAAAGTAGACACCACATTATTTACTAAACATGTTGGTAGTGACATTCTTATAGTACAAATATATGTTGATGATATAGTCTTTGGTTCTACTAATGAATACTTGCAAGGAGTTTGAACAATGTATGCAACGTGAATTTGAGATGTCATTAATGGGTGAATTGAACTATTTTCTTGGACTTCAAATCAAGTAAATGCATGATGGGATCTTCATATGTCAAGCCAAGTACTTTAAGGAACTCATTAAGAAATTTGGGCTTGAAGACTCAAAAAATTTGCAACACTCCCATGGCTACCACTACCAAGCTTGAATAGGATGACCAAGGTAAGAGTGTTGACATAAAATTATATAGAAGCATGATTGATAGTTTGTTGTATTTAAGGCTAGTAGGCCAAATATTATGTTTAGTGTGTGTCTTTGTGCTAGATTCCAATCATGTCCCAAAGAATCTCACTTAATTGCAGTAAAACGCATTATTCGTTATATTAAGGGTACTATTAGAATGGGTCTATGGTATTCGAAGACCGGACAATTCTCTATGATGAGTTTTTCGGATGCCAACCATGTGGGTTGTAGAGTGGATAGGAAGAGTACTAGTGGAACATGTCAATTTCTTGGTAATTGTCTTATTTCATGGTCTTTCAAGAAATAAAATTCGGTAGCCCTCTCAACTGCCGAGACGGAGAATGTTGCGGCGGGGGCATGTTGTGCTCAAGTCCTTTGAATGAAACATACTCTCCTTGATTATGATTTGCATTATGATCATATCAAAATATTTTGTAATAATACTAGTACTATTCATATGACTAAGAATGCAAATCAACATAGTAAGACCAAGCACATTGAGATTCAATATCACTTCCTTAGAGATCATTTTGAGAAAGGTGACATTGATATTGATTATGTTTCTACTGATTTTCAACTTGCCGATATTTTCACTAAACCACTTGACTTCAATAGATTCTATTTTATATATGGTGAACTAAATGTTTGTATTATTGACTAAATAAGTTTTCTTACTATCATATCCCTTTTGATGTATGACGAAAAGGGGGAGAAATATTGTGTTTATGTTTTGTTTTATGTTCAGTGTTTTGGTGTAGTGTTTGGTTTTTTGTTTTGTTTTCTCAAATAATAAGTTGTTGTTTTATACTTGTTTAATATAGCATTACTTGTTCAATATAGTATTATTTGAGGGAGAGTTTTACCTCCCTTCTATATCTTGTGTTATAACTTATATGTTTTGTCATCATCAAAAAGGGGGAGATTGTTAGCCCAAAAGGTTAC